>JAAGNO010030061.1:0-27861 GCA_033439905.1 Ceryle rudis | reverse complement strand
CCCAGCGTCGCACGCTGCCCTGGCAGGGACGTGGGGAGAGGGCGGGACGGAGGCGGGATGATGCAGCACGGAAGGGGCCCAGAGAGAGGCTGCGGCTGACGTCTGCCGGAGGCAGCGCCTCCCGCCGCGGCTGAGGGGGCTGGCCCGGCCTGGCGGTCCCCCGGCTCTCTGCGTGGCGCGGCCCGTCCTGGCTGCCGGCAGGGGCAGGGTCCGGGGGGTTGGGGGGGCTGCTCACCGCTTCCTTGGGATGCTCGTTTGGCTTCCCTACACCTGTAACCTTATGGGGGAGACAGACGGCTGATTAATAACATTAATAAAGTTTAATCATCAATGAAAATCAGCCTTATTATCTAATAGCAGCCTGTTATTTTAGGCCCGGATTCCATAAAGCGAGGCGTGTTTGGCCTTAGGGATGCCACCGGCCTGCCCAGGGCAGGGCAGCCCCTTCCCGCAGAGGCAGCCCGCAAACCCGCCGGGACCTCTCGGGAATGCATCCAGGGCAGGGACGGTTCCTGAAGCGTCCGGCGTTCTGCACAAAGTGACATCGTAGGGCAGTTACGGTGTGACTGGGGAACGGAGCGTTACAGTAACAGGAAATCCTGGTAACTGTCATCAAGATACAGGAAAGACTAACTTCTTAATAAAGAAAAACAGACTTGCAGGTCATCTCAGTGATTTTAAGACATTCCTTCTCCCCCTTTCTTAAGTAAACCAAAACTAAAGTTTGGGGCTGTTATTTTTGTTGTCATTTTTTTATTTACTTATTTAACTAGCATGATTTACACTATTTTAACAATAAGAGATTGGTCTAATCTAAAGTACTGCTTTATTTATAGCCTCAGGCAATGTAGTTATGAGAGCAGTTTCCTAAGAATTTATAAAGCATTGCTGTAACATATCAAATTCAGTGGAGGGTAACAATAAAGTGAGAGTTGGAGATGCCCCTGTTACCAGCAGAAAGAGAATGGTTTTGCAAACCATTTATATGCACTAAAAAGTATTCATTAGGCAGCTGGACTGCAGGCATGCAGGCCTTTGGGAGGAGATGCCATTTGCACAGATTAACTCACACGAGCTCTTCCTATCACGAGTGTCATTTTACTTTGTAATTGCCCAAAATGTATAAGGTACCAAAAAAGATCTGGTATTCGTAACAACAGGGTTGTTCTCATTTCTGGCAATAAAAGCAATAGCAAATGACTGATGTGGATGTTAAAGTTAACACCACTAGATGGGATGATGCCATTTAATGCTCTAAGCACATCTGCAGTTTTTATACCACATTTATAACACTTCAGGTGCTCTTATCCTTGCTTTTCAGCTCATCTGTTTAAACACCTCCAGTCCTGTTTCATCTTTTGTTTTTGTTCTGAGATACCTTTTACTCCATGCCAAAAAACCCCAAACCTCTATATGTTCAGTATAACTCCTGGTTTTGCATAATGCAAGTGAAACCTGCTCACTCCTCCTAGCCTCATCAGGACTGAAGTTTAGAAGCTTGAGCAATGTACAGCAACATGCTCAAATAATGCAGGGCTGTTCTTCCATAAATTCCTTCTCTTGCAGAGAAAAGATGGTCACAGTGTCACAAAGGGGTACTTCCCTCCCCCCCCCCCCTACTGTTCTACTCAATTTAGATAATTAGATTTGGAGCTTAGGACATTCTTGACAGTGTATTTGCTACTTGTGGGGGTTTAATTTATATCATAAACTACAGATTATGTCATAATACTTAACTACATCTCAAATCAGGAGAGAAGTGAGTTTACTTATGCTTCAGAGTAGAGCTTTCCTTGGCTGATATTCTGGAAAGGTTATCTTCTTTCATATAATCTCTTAGGTTTTATTTTTATGGACAGATTCTGTCAGTGAGCGAAGTGTTCTCAGTCCAGTAATTAGAGAAGACAAGCTTTATATATACCTGCAAGTTAACTGGAAACTATAGTGAAGAATAAGACAGAGGAAACCTTATACATTATATATTCATACACAATAAAAAACCCGAAACAGCTGTTCAGTTCTTCAGCCCAGACTGTTCCAAGTTCTACTTTTCCTGAAAGAAGTTCAGAGAACAGCCTTAAACACGCGATGATCCACATCTTGAAGGTTTTGCCAAGTTGTATCATCTTACTGCAAGTGGCAGCTCTGAACTTACCTGCTTGTAGTTGAAGGACTCGCCCACATTTTCACACAGGCTGAAGTTTTTATAAAGCACAGCACTGTTGAAAATTTGAAAATTTGGAAAGTTGAAAATTTATGAAGTTTAACGAGCACAAGTTGTCATGTTTTTGGTATGTGTAAATGATGCGTGTACATTTGTGTGGATCAAATTCGCTGAACTGGGCAGACATGAAGGCCACCTGCAATACTACGGCCTTATCAATTACACAAAACAACCGTCACTCTATTGACAATTCAGCCATGAGAAGACTAGAAGGCAATTTCTTGCCCAGGTAGTTTTTTGATGAACAGGAGAAAATGTGGAATAACGCCACAGAGGAACTCTGAAGAGCACCGGAAAGCTTTGTACCAGAACAATTTTAAACAAGTTTCATCTGTTGCAGAACTTTTACTTTAAAAGCTGTGAAAGACTTGATCCAAGTAAAACCTTACCTCAGATTGTGCATGTGCAAATTAGGGGGTTTGTATTTAGTTACCTAGATTCCCTAAGCAAATGCATGTAAATGTGCTTTTCTCTATTCTAGCACCTTCCTTGTGTTTCTCTCTCCTATGCTCTCACTGATGCACATTCACACCCCCTTACACAAACCCATCTGACACTCCAGAAGCCATTTACACACATCTAGGAGGATAACATTAACAGAGCAGGTACTGAGCAATAATTTAAATTTATTCCCGCTCTGTTAGAAAGATGACAGTGTTTCCTGCATGTGAACTGCAACCAGTTGCTTCGTAGAAACTTGCATCCAGCATTTTCAGGTGAAACAGCATTATTGGAAAGATGGCTTTTTTTTTTTTTTTGTTATTTACACTTCTGAAGGTTGCTGTTAACTGAGCATGTTAAGACTTGCATCACACATTGAAAGAAGAAAATTACATCTTGTAAGCCTCACATAAGATAAGCAAGACAACTGAGCCAACTCCCTGTTTGTGTTCTACATAACCACCAAAGCAGTGGTTAAAAAAAAAAAAAAGCAAGCTACCAACCAGCTGGCTGTTTTAACAAGTAAGAAAGGATCCCTTTCCAGTGTAACAGGCCCCCAAAACTCTATGTCAATATTAAAAGCACTTGAAAGTTTTAACTGACAGAAACCTGGCCTAAGCAGGCAAGAATTTTATATTTCATGCAGCCAAAGCTAAAAGCAATGTATTAAATAACTTGACCCTGGTAGAATTTGTCAGGCCTTGCACTGGTTGACAAGGCTGTGTGTGGCCTGCAGTTTCTCAAGACACCATGCAGTAGAGAAAGGAAGCATTACACAAAAGCTGCATTCTCTCTGCTGTTTTCCCCCTTCCATTCTTTGTGCAAGTTTGTCTTCTGCCTTTGTCTGTGTATACATAAACCAGGGAAAAGCTTCAGTCTGACTGACCGTACTAGTCATTACTTTTGGAAAACAGCTATTCAAATCCTCACTTCTGCATGCTATTGCTTACGTTCCTCTCCTATAATTCTACTGCTATAGAGGCTATTTTCTAAGATGTAGAGAATTTGGGAAACATTCATAAACAAAGCCAGCACCTTTATAAACAAAGCTTTTTATTAATAAAATGTTTACACCTTTTTTTTTTTCCACAATACAGACCGGTAGTGATTTTGCATGTTATTACACTATAAAAGTTTATTATGAATGCTTAGGCTGAAAAGGCTGTTTACATTACGCCAAATCAACATTTCTTTATTTGCATTCTATGCACTATATGGGAGTGTAACAATTTAAACATAAAGGAGAGAACAAAAGCCTGGTTTTCCTCATTAGCATCTACAAACCAACAATACAGACAAACCTGTACACACTCTCAGGACCAGCCCAAGAGAAGACTAAAGAAGTCTCAAAACATTCATAAGCTCGGGAATTCATCACTACAATATTTCATCACTAGTAATCTGACTACATTTCATGCAGTGAAGCAAGGGCTGTAAATTTGTGCAGTTTACAGTGCTGCAAATGCTCTGTAACTTGGAGCGGCTTAAGTTTGTTTTTATAAGAGATACTATAATAAGAAGGCACAGACCTTTCAACCTTTGTAACAGGTTAACCCAATCCTATAATGAAAAGGCAAAATGTTCTTAAGAGGGACAAGAATTGCTGATACAGAGGTTAACCTTCATGCTTAATTTTACAGGCAAACATTTATTACACTGCAAGAGCTATATGCTTCTCAGGTTATTTCTGTGTCCTGAATACACAAATGCAAAGTTTCTTGTTTAGAAGAAACATTCTTTTTTAATTCATTATACTGCATGGGCAGGGATTGCAAGGGGGATGATTGCTAGGAAGTCATATGTGTCTTACAGCTACAGAAATGCAATCCATTTCTGTGTTTTGAATCAATTCACTGTGTCACAATTTCCATGTTGGATACACAATATTCAGAAATAGGAAGTACAAAAAAAAGGAAGTTAAAATAGAGAAGAGTTTACATTGTGTTACTAGAGCCTTACAATAACTAGCTCCCCCCGGTGAATGTGCTTTTAGCCTTTGTTATGTGGCAAGAACCAGTACTGGTGCATGTCTCGGCTGCTATGTTTTCATCAATTTCATAAGACTGTACTAATGAATCACCATTCTGTTTACACATATCTGCCACTGCAACAGATACTTGTAGAACATTTTGGGAGAAAAAGACACTCACCACCTATTCTTAGCTAAATTCCATAAGGAAACAAAGAACAAATTGTCAAGAAAATGTAATAGATTTAATAGGAAATACATACTGTAACATGAGTAAAAGGGAGGCAGTAGTGAATCTGTCTAGATGTCAGTTACAGTAGATCCAAGTGCAACAACTGAATGGAGTATCACACAGATGAAAAGCGTGACAGAGTTGTCTGTATCCTTCAACATTTGAAAAAGTAGCAGTTGGTTTGTTCAATAATACATTTGTGAAAACATTAACAGAAATGAAGCAAAGAAAAACACAACCTTCTGAAAAGAAGGGTACCTTTGCAAAGGTAATTAGCTTCTCAAATAAAAGTCACTGTTAGTGTTTAAGACCCCCCAACTTGCAGAATGCTGTAAGGGGAAAAGCAAAATTGTTTCTAAGGAGTCTTTATTCTAGAATGAGAGCAGTTTCAGCAAATGCTGTTCCAATTTTTAGGGGGACAAATCATCCTACTGCCTTGATTTTCCATGTAAAATAGGAAGCACCAAATAACTCTGAGCCACTAGAACTTCTCAAAGTATTTCTAAATAGCTGTTTATAGCAAGTACACTCTGACAGCACTATGTTAAAAATTCAGGGTTGGGTGGGGCAGGGGGAAATCGAGATGGGGTAGGAGGAAAAAGCTGACCCTAGGATAATTTTGACATGTTAGAGACTAAGCCCATCAATACTCTTGAGTTCCAGGATAGTCTTACATCCCTCGAAAGATTTGTTATCTCTGACAGTATATGGATAAAATTTGGTAATACTTGTTTGAGTTTTCCAAGTCATGCATTTTTGACTCCAGCTGACCGAGAAAGGGTCTGCATTCAAACTTCAAATATCCTCCAAAATACCAGAAGGAATTTTCCAGAAATAATCATTGGTGTCAGAAGGCCTAATAATTTTAGGGAAATGTGTTTTGGCACCTGAATTCTTGTGCAAGAAACAAAGATGTGGTTTCAAGTGTGTTTCTTTTGACAAGCTGGAACCATATGACTTTGAAAAGGACAGGTCACATCACTTCTTTCATACTAGAACCTCCAGCTTACAGTGCTAATTCACACAATCATATTTCTATACATTTTCTGTCACCAGGGCTGTGATCTATTACTAGGAATGTGATCTGAACACTTTTTTTTTTTTTAGAGAATTTTATGCAGACTTTTTTAGAAGCTTAATTTCACAATTCTCCTGCTTTTTTCAATTAACTGACTTGTGGCATATAGTGTCAGGTCACTGTAAAACTACTTCCTGCTTAAAAAGTTAGGAGCGTTTGTCTTTCTCTCTCTTGTCCATGACCAGACAAGTCTCTTTTTGTAGAGGTTTAAAGTGTGTAAGAGATACACGAAGCTTTTTAGGAAATGAATAGGAAGTGTACAAGTTTAGGTCAGTGAAGTATTCTGGTTCCCCTCATGTTTGAGATGATTTTTTTTTGTTTCTACTTCTATATAGCTTTTTCAGCTTCTAAGTGGCTTGCTATAGGGTGACGAGCTACACAGTTCAGACAGCTTCTGTCCTGTAAATCATCAATTCCCAAGATAGTCTTTGCAGATTGCTGACATAGCACACCACAAATAGCCTACACCACCCTTAATAAACACTAAAGACTGTTTCACAAGAAAGCCATTCAATCGTAACTGCTAAAGCTTCCTTTTCCAACTAATATTCAATATGTTATACTGGAAATTAACACTAAAGTTAAGGAATAATTTAGTCTTAGCAATGCAACAAAAATCTTGTTGAGGCCAACGTTAATACCATTAAGCATATTCATCCTAAATTATTTTTTGATTATTAAAATGTTGCTTTAGCCATGAATGTAGACAGCTCCCAATGAATCCCACATCTCTTAACCATGTAAACTGATTTCTAAGTCCACTCCTTTAAGCAGGCATTTCCTCCTCCCTCTTACTCTCTTCCCAAGCATGTAAATAATCTTTCTTAAGCAGGCTGGTAGCATTAAATTTGTGTTATCGACACCAACACATCAAAGACTCAAGTCTGCGTAAAACAACCCTCTAAATTTTTAACTGTCTGATCCCGTAGCACTTAAAGGAGGGGTCCGACTGATGTTGGCAACAGCAATTTCTTGGCAACGGTAAAGTTGTTAAAACTCTCTAAGAACAGTCTAAGAGAACCTATAACACTTTTCAGTAGTTTGACCATTAGATGCTTCTATCACTAAACATAACCTTCCAGATTTCTCCTACTTAGGCATTTGGTATGACAGTTTTCAGCATGTATATAAAATATACTACAAAACTACCAACAGCACAGATCAACAGCCTGGCAGGTCAGCTAAGAGACTTGTAATTTACAAGGTCAGACAAAGACACCCTCCAAAACTTGGGGAGCACAATTAAGTTGCTCAAAAGCTTAATGACTAATATTTGTTGAATGTTATTTTTGTACAAATTTCATGAGAAAGAACTGATGGTGTTTAGAAGCTGAAATAGTCATATTTTGTCAGTTAAAAAAAGACTCTGGATCAGTGATGACATGCACCTTGTTACTTTTTTACATAGATGGTTATCTTACCCTTGCAGAGTTGTTCTGCAGCAATTAATTCCCTTTGAGAGCACCTGAAAGTTTAGGCTCTATGACGAGCTCCTTTCATTAAACAGAAAAGGCATAGTGGAATGAAACTCCAGTCCTGAGCTTTTTCAGTGACTTAACAGTAAAAAAGTTAAAGAATTAGCTGGAATGGTTGATAATCCGTACTCCAAACACTCAAAGGCTAACGTATCTCCAAATAGAGAAGCTATGTTAGGACAAAATATAATCAATTTCAGCAAGCCTAGTGCAAGATGAAAGCAGATGGCCTAAGAAATAATTAAAACAGAAGAAACTATTTTTCTCCAACAAAAATGAAACAATGAACATGTGCATCTCGTCCAGGGACGACCGCATTCTAGCTCTCAGCTAGGACCAACTGATCAATAAACAGTTATCTTGGCTCAGAAGAACTTACATCAACAGTCTGTCATTTTAAATAGGCATGTGTTAAAAAACAGCCTCACTTCAGTGTTTGTACTTTGGACAATCAGAAGCATTGGCAATTTCCATGTTTTCATTAACTGGAGAATTTAAAGATCAGAACTGCAAAAAGGATATGAAGCATGCTGGCATTGCACTCAGAGTGGGAACAAAGCAAAAAGAGTCTGAGGCATCAAGACTTAGCAACATTTGAGAAGGGCCAGATTGTTGCTGATTCTTCAGTGGTTTGGGGGGGCAATGTTTGTTTGTTGTTAAAGTCTAATTTTGGTGTATAGCATATAAGTAAGGATAGATCAGAAAGCAGTTCATAAGGATTTGCTAGGATGTATGGATCTCTCCCCTGACTGGAAAGAACTACAGTAATCTCAACACTAACCTGGTTCTCATCTTGCCTAGAGTCCAGTATTTTCTTCTCAAGTCAATAAGTCTCCGATAAATACAATTAAGCCATTTCTGTTATCTCACTGAAAAACAGATTTAAACTCCATTTTTACCACATGCTAACAGGTAGTAATAGTTTTTAAAGTCTGAAAATCCTTTTTCTACTAACTGACATGAAAGATATTCCCAGTATCTGAAACTTCCCTTCTCCTACTATGATCTTTCCAAGTTCAAGAATTTCCAGATTTATTACTAACCAACTTCAATAGAATGCAGCATTTTCTGCATCACAGTGAAGTTACTAAAACATCTGATATCTTGGTATGGAATAGACTTCTGAAGCTCTGTAAGCACAAAGTGTTTTAAAAACTTAAGTTGAATTAAACAACACCACCACTTATTTTAAAAAAAAATCTGCCAGAAGTAACAATTGAAATATTTCAAAGAAATTAGGGACTTCCATGCCTGACACCGTGGAACTTCTATACATAACTGCTAAGCTGCTTTTTCTAATTAAAACTATGCCCAAGAGCAAGCTCACTCTGTTCTTTCTTTACTATTTCCATCAAGCACTGGGAGGTGTCCCTGCCCATGGCAGGGGAGCTGGAACTAGATGATCTTTAAGGTCCCTTCTAACCCTGACAATTTCATGATTCTATGATTTTGTAGAAGTGCTACAGTTTTCTGTTCATAGTTATTTGCTCTGAGTGACAGAAAAAAAAAAAATCTCATACATCAGGCTGAACACCAAACACAAATCCATCTCTACTACGAGATGCTTTGTTAAGGACTAATGTTTCAAAGGGGCTCCAAACAGCCTTTGTTTGATGATGATAGACTTCTTGGGCTCTCTATAAGGATGTAGCCTGTACAACTGTTTGCCAGGCATAACTGAGAGTGCAGGGTAAAAAGTGTGATAAAAATGTAGTCAACCAAATTCATTAAAACATACTGATCCATTCAAAAATCTTACTGTAATAGTTCACCTGTTTTGCTCCAGAGTAGCCTACAAGAATTCACTAACACAAACTAATCTGAAGTACAAGTACTTCATTTCTTACAAATCTTTCTACGTTTACTTCAGAGAAAATACTTGAGATGATAGAAAACCATATTACAAGGAATAAGCATCATCAGCCTCATTTTGATACTAAACAGTGTATCTCACTATATACTCAAGTCTATTACTCTTTTTCTTCAAATGTATAAAAGAAGTTTCTCACTAGTGCTGGTAGGAAACGAAGTAAAAATAAATAAAATAACACAAATGGATATGGTCAACCTAGAGTTTAATTGAAAGCTTTCTAAACCCAATACAGAAAAAGCTAAACACTAATTTGCTAAAAACCCTCACAGATGAAAAAGCACAGGAACCAAGAGGTAATGATCTACATTACCACATGTCTTAAGGTTACTTCCTATTGGTACTTTTGTACCCAAAACAGGAAAGACTGGGTGCACCACAGTCGAAAACTTGTCCAGACAGACCTCACACTGCACCAACAGCATTCTCTATTGGCCCTTTCACATATGATTGAAATAAGAGAGAATTTCAGTCTTTGCCTGAAACTCAGTGACAACAGCTAAAACGCAAGAAAAAACCCAACCTGATGGAAATTCCCCAGGACTTTATCCATAGGTGCGGAATGGAAGGAGTGTGTAAGATTGCTTTTTTTTCTTCAGTTTTTACATAATTTATAATACTTAAAACACTGGTCTCATAAATATAATATGAACACTTTACACATGCCAAGCAATTAAAAGCTTTCCCCAAAAACTTTTGTCTTATCCTAACCACCGGCAGCATCTGTTTACAGCATCTTTTTAGTCAGTAACCACTTAATTTAGTCAGAACAGTTTTCTTCAACCAACATCTTAATATTAAAAATCTTGTAGGAACGAAAAGATGCCTATAAGCATATCAGTTTGCCTTAAAGTGATTAAAGTCAGCATGAAAACAAAGATTGTCTGCGGTTTAAGATCTGTTGCTTGTGTCCCCACCCCTGGTGCGTATTATCTTTAAATAAAAAGTGCAAATGGGATTTGAGGACTGGATGAACTGATTTGCCTGTTATTTGTCTTCAGTTGCTTATTCTGTAGCCACCTCCCATCAACTGTCCCATCGTACTTTGGATTAGCTACAATTTAAATTCAAAATAATTTAAATTTAAAATAAGGCTCACTGAAGAAAAGGAAGAAATGACACCTAACTTGCAGATTCCTCACACCTTTAAGTCCCACAAAAGTGCTCATTTCCCTTTTTACAAAAAAAACCCTAAAATCTTGATTACAAAACTATTAAACATTTCAGGTCTACCATCTGTATAGTCACCTTCCTTTCAAGCAAGGCCAAAAAAAGTGATGATGGATTCCCTTTGAATGCAAGAGATACTACACTTCTTGTAAGTAAACAGGCTGACATTATGATTGCAGTCTTTTCTGTGAGTGTACAGATGTCAGATGACCTGGTCCATTTTTGTGGGACCTTGGGTGTATGAACACCAGCAGATAAAGATCTAAGACTGATAATATAAACCCAACGTGAATTATTAACTTCCAAGACCACCTACTGTATAAACAAGTCTGATTTTCTAAGGGATCTGTCAACAGCAGCTGCGCTTTGTCACCGATGGCTGTCTTCTAAGTTTGAAGCCCTTACCACTAGACGGAGGGTTGGTGTCAGTTGATGGAATTCTGCGACCTACAAGGAGGCAGAAAAAAAAAAATATATAGCAAACATTATACTTGAAACTAATTCTAAGCATTCAGCGTATGTTTTGTATACAAAAGTGTCTTCAATTAGTCGTATGTCATTAGTGATGACATTCCTGCATAACAGGAGGGAAGCAGTTAACAGTCTGTACTACATCCGCAAGAGGCGTAGTGCCACAAAAGAAGAGCAGAGGCACTTTTAAACTTATTTTGCAGCATTTACACTTCAGGCTAATCTAGACTTGGAGAGCTAAGCTATAAAACCACCCAGAAAATATACTCTGCAGGATTCAGTACCATCTGGAGTACCTTCAGCGATAACTACCATCTTGACCTGTATTTCCACAGTAGATCGTTGCACTGGGCTTAGCACAGAAGTGCTTGTAAAAGATAGTGGCTTTAGTTACCTAATCAGTCTTTAAGAGTTACCATTCCTGTTTGGTTTTGGTGGTTTTTTTGTTTTGTTTTTTTCCCCCCTCCATCATTTCTTCAAGATCAGTTTTAGAGAGCAACTATTAAGTCAGTAAATCAAGAAGCTAATCTGCAGCACAGAGTTCTTACATCAGCTTCAATATATTCCACTGCTTGTAAGGGCCCTATTTTTTTTCCTTAAGTCTAATGTTTCTGTAGTTATTCAAAAGCTAAACTGCAGTGCACATACACAAATGGATTGCTGTTTGTCCTCTTTTCATAAGCAGGCTCACATACCTGCACATGGGTGCTGCTTCCCAAAACATATCCTGCAAATAATACTGCATGGAAATCACTCTGGAATACTGTCTGCTTTTCATTTACACACACCCAAGAAGTTGTCATTGTCATTCCCACCATGAATGAGACAGAAAAGATTTACAATGTAATTTAAAACCCTGAGGTATCTCAAAAATACTTGTGGAAGATCTACACGCAGTAGTTGCCGTTTCCTAAGCAGCAGTCAGGCATTTATGAATTCTTACATTTTTGAAAATGCACTGGTTTAGACTACGTGCAAACACTAAGAGTGAGAACGAGAACTCGTTTTCTCAGCTGTATAAAGTTTTGATATTCCTCATGCCATTTCCTTTCTCTTCCAGTACCTTGGAAGTACTGACTGAAACATTCAGTAACAAGATACAGGAAGATGTCACTAACTTTGGACATTAGTGCCCCACTTGCTATTTATCCAACAGCACCACAGTAGGCTTAAAATCCCTAGAAGGAATACTTAGAGGTCATCTAATGACCAAAAATGTATACAGCTTACTTTGCTGTTGGTGTTCATGTTGGATTGTAACAAATTCAAGTCAGTATACTCTCACCTCAACAGCAGAGCACATAATACAGTAATAAAATTTCTACTTGCACCTTTTTCAGAAGAAAGCATAAACTGTTTAAATACTTACTAATTTCTATAAAGAGTTCATTAATGTTTATTGCATTTTTCGCACTTGTCTCTACAAATATTGCATGGATGGAATCTGCATAGTCTTTAGCATCTTTTTCCATGACTTCTCTGGAAAAACAAAGCAAAGAAAAAAATGAATGCAAGAAAACCTGTTATTCCAAATCTTCAAGGATAGATTAAACTTTTAAGTGTCTTGTTAAATTATTATTTTTCTATTTTACCTCGTTGGCATCACAGCACTCCCTCATCCTGAAGCTCATGCTCATTCTTTAGTCTATGCCATCTCCCTGCCTTGAGGTACGAGCATCACTGAAGCACAATCATAAACTAAACATGGCCTTAATCCACCTGACAACATGACAGCAGAGTGTTTCTCGAGTGCTCTGAAAGTAGATCTGCCATCAGTCACTGAGGGTGCTGTATTCTTCACATACACAAGTTTTAGATGTACTGAAAAGATCCTAAAGCATTAGTTCCACTAATCCAGTGGATTTCCTACTGCTGCTTACAAACCCAAGTACCTCACAGCACTGCACAGATCATTAGTATAGCATTTACTTTACGTAAGCATGAAGACATAGCTACAAACAGGAATGTATTTAGACTGAGCACACGACAACAGAGCCGAGTGAAAAAACTTATTTTGCACCCCTAAGCAGGCAAGTTGATAATGAAGGATGTTTCCTCAAACACGAAAAACCGAACCCCAATAGGCAGAGCTGGACTTACGCTGTATCCTTTGCATAGACTTTATAGAAAATATAAGCTACTTTCAGTAACAAGGGACTTGGAATATCAAAAGAACAGACTTTGGATCAGTGACTCACATATTGCCTCTGATAAAGTGACACAGATTCTTGCCCATTAGCTCGAATAGCAACATTTACATAATTTATGATGCCACCTAAGCACCAAGAAATAAGCGTGTGAGACTGAATACTGCATGCCTTATATTTGTCTTCTACATAAATGTGACATATTCCCTTCACACTATTTCTAATGAAAATTATTAGAACTCACTAGATAACTGCTATATTTAATTTGTAAAATTATACTAAGAATCAAATTTGCAGTGGTTCTTTAAACACATAACCATCTGTCTCCTTTGAGACACCAGATGTGCTACCTTTTCCAGTGAAATCTAAAAACAAGAAGTTTGCATGTACCTTCTTTCTGAATTTTGGCTTATTTAACCAGAACATCAATAAAAAAGGGCTTCTTTTGTTTTTAGTACATGCCTTCTTGAAATTTTGGCTGTTCATAAAGTTTCTCAAGAACTTTTCCTGCTCCCTGCAACTATTTCAGCCACAGCTAATTCCACCCAATATTTAAGCAGGGAATGAAGGCACCTGAACAAGCAAGTCAGAAAAACCTACACAATGCTTTCCAACAGGCTTGATATTTTTCCTAACAAAATGAGGTGCTACAGACTGACAGGGGTACTTCTTAGAAAGTGAGGTAAATAGCTTGTATTACACTGTAGCTTCACAGGCAGTTTCAGCTTGTGTAACTTGGCACTGCCACCAGAAAAGGTAATCCTGTCTCCCTGTAAACTCATTCCTAACCCTGCTATCCCACGTCTGTTATGCCAGCAAGCATTCACGGTGTGAGAAAGATAAATACAGTTGGAGCACTCTTCTGTATTTTAAATGGTTAGCTTTAATCTGGATCCATTTTACAGTCTGAGTTACTGCCCAATCACACACATACACCAACACAGGGGAGGAAGGGGGCAAAACTGTCCCAGGGCAGAATCACACAATCTTCTAACAGTAGTAACAGCTCAGACCCCTTTGTAAAACTACAGTGCTACTACAAAACAGCTTAAATGGCTCTATACCTTTCACTTACTCTGAAACCATAAAATATTTTTCACTTATAGTGCCAACCTCCAAACTGTCAGAGGTTATTTACCTTACATCATTAAGATCACACTTATTTCCTGCAATAGCTACAACAATGTTTGGCGGTCCATGCTGTCGAAGCTCTTTAACCCAGTTCTTTAATGTTGAGAAAGTTTCCTGAGATGGAAAAAACAGAAAAAAAAAAAAAGACAAAAATACAGAAGGAATTAAGAGTCAGAACTGGCCCATGACACACACACACAAAAAACCCAAACCAATCTGAACAGAAATTGTAATGCTGAGTTAAGATCAAATTTCTTACCTCTTTTGTGATGTCATACACTATAATGGCTGCTGCTGACCCTCTGTAGTACATTGGGGCTAAAGCACGAAACTGAAAGAAAGACACCATATGTTATTAATCCGATCTTCCAACGACCTCCACAATTTCATGATTATTATTAAAGCTAAGTTTCACTTTGTTTGAAGCTCCTATTAGTGGAAAACTTTTCTTTACAGTTACAAAGAAGCTGTTCAGTAGAGTACCTAAACTTGCCTGGAAGCATTGTTTTAGAAAGGCCAATGAATAGTTTAGGCATCAGCAGCACACCTACTGCAAAAAGCAGGAAGCCAAACTTGACCTTATTTTGTCTAGATTAGAATCTCTCCCTTAAAAGAGTATAGATTACTCAGACACAAACCTGCAGGATATATGCTCAACTTTTAACACCAAGCAAGGGGAAAACTGTCAAAATTGGACTTGCTTCTTCTTCTGTAAGACACTCATGGCCAAAAAGTGATTACAAGAACACTAGCATATATTACTGCTGACCTAAAATGTTCCGAAGTTGGTGTCAAGCTCCAGCCCCATGGATCAGACACAGCACTCTTAAGTGCTAGAAATGTTGGCTTCTTCATAATGTAACTTACAGCTTTACAGATTTTGCTTAAGTTTTTCTGCAAAAGTCAGGAGCACATTTAAAACTAAAACCTGCAAAAGCCCACAACTATGTTCCGAACAGATCTTTAAGAAACACATGAGATAGTAAAAGGCTACAGTAATTTTATTATTTTCAGAAATAAACCTACAGCAGGCATATTCGGTTGGTAGTGCATTTGCAGGGTATAAACCAGGCCTGTACCTTTGCACAGTTAGGAATCCAGGACTGAAAAAAGTGATAGAGCACAAGAATATGTTGCACCAAAAATATCAATCAAGCAGTCTTGAAAAGTCTGATATTCTGCCAATTTAAAGAGAAGCAGACAACTAAACTAGCAAACAAAACTCTCAGTCAAAGCACAGAGTAAAGTGCGTGTACTGGTTTGATGTAAGGTTATGCAATTTAGAGCTTTTGTACATCTTATTAGTCAGGGTACAAAAAATCATTAATAAAATACAGTTTTTTATAAAGGCTTATTTGGTTCTAATAAAATACCAATTTCCTTTTGCTTAGTACAGTTCAACTGAAATATTATAAATCATAAAAATCTTGCTATAAAGCAGAATTCCAGACCATTTACATTTGGCTCTCAATTTCTGTTTTGAAAACAGGATTCTGAGCACAAAGTTCAGAATATATAAAAAATATTTAATAGTGGGAAAGTGAGACATGGCAGGCATTCAGTTCACGTTGGGACATAATCCCCCTCTTCCTCCTAAGTACTAAAATGTAAAGGGAAGCATATTTGGTAAACCACCACTTGGACTGGTTGCAACCTGGCTTTTTGATTATTTGACTATCTGTATTGGGAATAAACCAACTTTCACTTGCTGATTTTGTATTACTCTAATTTCCTGCCTGCTGACACTTAGACACTTTTTTCCACCTAAGAACAGTCAGCAGATAAAATGCATTAACAAAACAGATGTTACCAGAAACACCGAATTTTCCTTTTGCTATTTTTCCAAAGACTTCAGCTTGCCCGCCAGCCTCCCGCTTGGGTCTGGACAGAATTATTAAGATGACATAATGTAATTAGGCAGAGAAACTGTCTAAATTGTTATGTAAGAAGGGCAAAAATCCTACTTACTCTAAGTCAACTATCAACTTTATTTGGGATAGAAGAAATATGGCGTGTGGTAGGGCAATGAGCTGTGTGAAGTGCACATTTCCATCTTCGGCGTGAAGCTACCCAGCCACTCCCTGAAGCCATTTAGAACAGGGGTTGCCCAGTGTAGCATAGAACTATTCGCTGCTGGGCTTTTGAAGTGGAAACCAGCAAATGCTCTGCTAGAAGCCATGACTACCAATTCTGTGCATTACACATCATTGCTCAGCAGAGAAATTTTAGTTCTGAGAATGCTGTGGACATTTTTTGGTATCCCTGATCACCACAGAGGGGATCCCTTCCATAATTCATTGTCAGATGCGTTGTGAGACCAGAAAACTGCTCCAGATTTCAGGGCAAGGCAGGTATACAGATCATTTGTGACTAACAATAAGAGATAGTGCTGTTCTCTTTTGGAGAAAGAGACCTCTATGAAGATACTGGCATCATTTCTAAGTAAATATCCTTGCTCCCATTTCACTGGTTTCCTTGGATATATTGGTACTTCAGAGTGACTTCTCTCAGGTGCAGAACATAAGCTTCACAGATATCACAGCTCTTGGGTCAGAGCCCAGGTAAGACATCCTTCCTTTTTTTATTTCAATAAAGGTATCATGCAACTTACACTGAAGAAAATTAGACAGATACCACCCAAAGTCTAAAACCAGAAAGGCATGGAACATGCTAGTCATGTACAGAGATGCTTCCTAAGATTGTAGTGCACTGAATCTAAATTACAGCCTTCTCCCGTTGCTTGCAAACGCAGCTGAAGTGAACAGCACGGAATGCTAATATGTAATGGATGCTTCACGCCAAGTTGTGGCAGGCATGTTTATAAAGCTTTTCCATTTAGGAGTATCAGCCTCTCAGAATTCATACTCTTCCTCTCAGGGGACTTACATTCCAGCATTAACATTTCAGAATGGGCTAGGATGTTCACTGAAACTATTTACAGCAACTGCTTACTGACTGCTAGCAATGGAAGGACTCGGATACTTCTGATAATATGGATACTATTGGACATAGCCCTGGGACACATACCTGACAATTTAAGTTTATTTTATAGGGTGCTGCTGGAAGGAAATAAATTGTCATTCAAAACAGAAAGCACTGAAATGCAGTGCAAATACACTTGAGTTATTTTCTAACCAGCAAGTCTGATATCAAGCTAAAAAGCTAGTAAGTCAGTTCCTACTAGGACTCCAAAAGGGACTGTCAACAGGGATGACTGAGCCTTGAAAGGTGGTGGGGTTTGTTTGTTTGTGTTTTGGTGAGGTGTTTTTGTGTTTTTGTTTTTACTTTTTGATTGGGCTCTCTGTTTCTTGAGCCAATCCTGAAAAATAGCATAGCTACATTTGCCAGTTATTATCCAAAAGTAGTAACTCAACCTTGATCAAACTGACAGGGATGGGGAACAGCTCTGGTGTCTACCTTCGTTACAATAAGCTCACAACCTAAATAAACTCATCACGAGTAATTAACAATTGCCAGTAATTAACAGTCAAGAAACTGAAATAATAAGCAGTTCATATGGCTAGTATATTTTCTACCACTGTTACTAGTAATCCATAAACAAGCAAGTTCTCTAGCAAAGTCTTCCTTTTAAATTCCAAGTAAGAATCATGCAAATTAACTGTGATTTCATTTAACTAACCATTTTCTCAAAAGCTTTTGTTGCTTCCCCTCAGAACTATGCATGCTGCAGAGATCAACCCCCAAACTACCAGATAAAAATCAAATTTCCAAATAGATTCCTTGACATAGCTTCTAACACTATCAGATTTGAGAAGTAAAACTTTACAAAACAATAAAAGATCAGCTATCACCCATAACATTGCTTGAAATGCTGCTTTTGAAAGCCTAAAGCCACATCCTACTCACATTAACAGCCCTAACACCGAAGCTAACGGACTGCTGGCTTGTAAATTTAGTTCTAAATTTTTCCAGAATCAGGGCCTTGTTCTATGTGTGAAACATCAACACTCAGTTCATGTTGATCCTCGTGTTGCCAGTTGTACTGGCTGAAAATACTTCACCTGAACATTTAAAACTCAACTAGAGAAAGCTGCTGGCTTCCTCCCGCTCACCTTGTTTTCTTTTGAAATGGCACTCCCTTTCAGCGAGTTTAAACACAGTCTTTTGTTTTATAAGGTCGTCTTCTTAGGTAATCATCCTTAACTTTGTACTTCAACCATGACAACAATGAAAAATAAAACATATTTACAGCACCCATTTCTGGATAGAAACCTGCATAGGTTTCTAATACATCTTTATGAAACCAGATCATATTTTGACTTTCAGGGTCGGGGTTCAAAAGTAAACCAACCTCTAGTCAGAGCTATAAGCACAGATACTGATTCTACTTACCCGCTCCTGTCCAGCTGTATCCCAAATTAAGAATTTATGCAGCTCATTTTGATACTGTACAGTCTTGGTCATAAATGAGGCTCTGAAAAAAAATTACAGCTTATGCTTTTCAGAACATAAACACATTCTCGAACATTACCACCAGGAGCTTTTAAAGAGGTTTACATTCCAATAAAAGTGCTTTCCACACACACAGAGAAAACTGATTAAGATTTTCATAGATAAAAGCTGAAATTAATGAGGGAAAAGGCCTCAGAGGATGAAATTCAACCAACAGAACAGAATGAACATGAATGCAAATGATAAGCTTTTTATGTTTATGAAAAGCTTCCAACAATAAGTATGTATGATAAAAAAAAGAAATAATTAGAAAGGTCAGCCTTTTTAACAACATTCTTCTTAAGCGGAGGAATTATCACAGCAAATCATTTAAGAGTAAAATGGAAACTTCCAGACGGAAAGAGATCAAATACTTCCCCTATGTATCAGTTTTTCCTGTCTCTGTACTAACATTCAGATAAACACTGATAAACCTTGCTTGGGAATAAAATATGGGAGATGTGTATCACTGTTAGGTGTTAAGACAACAAAAATCAATAGAGTAACTTGTTGCCTGCACTCTGTACAGCTCCCAAATCCTGTCATTATATACTTCAGCCTGCAGAGGCTCTTGCACTTCCAGAAGACAAGAAAGCAAACCAAACACCCACCCTCTCCAGCTCTCCTGCTCCAGCTGCCACTCCCCCACCCCCTGACAACTTCTAGATGTTTTCCAGTAAAATACTGCAAAATATTGTAAAGTACGTTTGTGCTTTACTTGATCTGCTTTACATAAATCAGTGCATTTCCCACAAGAACAGGAATTCAGAAACCTAATCTTTTACAAGAGGGAGTTCTTTGCTTTATTACCTATGGGCACATTTTTTGCTAGAAAAAACCACACACTGAATTCCAGTCTTTGTAGAATATGCACTATAGATGCCATCATTATTTTAAGCATGAAATCCTACATTATGATCTTGAACACCTCTTGTATGCTTTATTCCTCTCACTTAAAAATATTGCAGACTTCCAAAGTTGTTCTGCTGTTAAGTTTTGGCCGGGATGCAGGATGGGATATTGGAGGTGGCCTGAGAGGGACATTCTAATAGTACACTAAGCTTGGGGTTGATTCAGAGTCAGAGAAAAAGACTCTTTAAGCATGATCAACAACATTAAATATCCGAGTACAAGACTCTGAACCTCAGTTTATCTTGGATCTTAAGTACTACCAGGGCACAGATTTTAACAGTGTCTGTGACATTTCTTTAGTTAATATAACTGGAGTCTTTGGACAGGCTTCAATGTTACAGGACGACAAAACATCTATCTACATTTAGAAAAAAAAAAAAAGAAGAAAGGAAAGGGAACAATTACACAACGCTTTCAACTATTAAGAGGTAACCTTCCCCCTACCCTTAACCTCCGATGGTTTGACAAATAGTACACCAATCTCCAAAGGTGATAACTCTAAGAGCCACAGAAAAGGCTGCAGCATCCCTGAAAAGAAAGGGTCTAACTGCGGTGCCTTTCAGCAGTTAACTAGATGATGAATTTTAGCAATGACTAATGGAAAATAAAGGAGTATCTGCTGTAAAGCAGAGCAAAGACTCTCTCATCCTTAAGACTGATGCAAATTAAGCATCAATTCTGAATTCTCTGGCCAACATGGAAATAATTTCCCAAGTCATAGATTCTCACTGAAAATTTATCTTTCTTGGTTCTATAAACAAAACCGGTCCTGTACAGTCCATTTGAACTGAACAGCTGCAATGTTCTAATCCCCATCACAACTAGACACCCCAAACGGTAGCTCACAATAGAGGATAAGCACTTCTTAAGATTCTTTAACAAGTGGAAGCTCTCATTGTGACAGATATCATCCTCGATGACTTACAGTAAGAAAACAGGCATTATCCCTACTAAATTTCCTAGCTGCTTCTCCCAGCCAACTAAACACCAGAACTACAGGAACAAGATGCATCTGAAAGTAGTTTTATACTCAGTCATATTTACTTTCTGATGCTGTAATTAAAGACTAAATATTCTGCAGTACCTAGAGATATATGCTGGTCATGTAAAGCAAAGGCTGTCCTCAGCATCCTGAGAGGACAGAAACTGCAGAATTCTACAGCTGACCACAATTGAACCTGAATAAGGAACATTCATGACAACAAAGTACGATTGCTCAGATAATTCTGAGTGGAAGCAGGACAGAGAACATAAGATTGTATCTTGTGAAGAAAAAACTCAGGACTAAATGTAGAAACATTCTCAGCTTTAGTTCTGCAAGACGCTCAAACTCCTCTCCGATTCTTACTTTGTTCTTTCCACCGCTTGGTCTCAATTAGAAAATAAAAACAAGCTCTAGAAAAAGTTTCAAAATGAATTTGCTTACAATTTTGGGACTGTATATTATTGGAGCTTCACACAATCCCCAGGTTTCAGCAAGTTTTGATTAATTTATACTACTATAGCAAACTACCAAGATACCAAGTCCTCAGACCAACTTTAAGACTTCTAAAGGACAGATTTTTAGTCTCTTACTTCAAGAAAGTATATTAATCCTAGTACTGTCATTAAAGTCAGAAAACCAAATTCTATTCTACATTTTAGCCTCATGACCACAATGGCTAGCACCTCCTAGCAGCACCTGAAGTTACTATTAGTGTCTGTTACAGACATTCCCTTGGGAAGGCACATGCATCTGAAATCCGAGTTCCTGCCTTCAAGCAGATAGGAGCTGCATTGGAGGGAAGGAAAAAAAAAAAAAAAAGAAATTGACCACACAGTCAGAAAACCACCAGATTAAAAGAAAGTGACTCTGGAGGGAAAACAAGATTTGATGAAGTCCATTCCAGTTCACTCCCCAGAAAGAAAGGAGAGAAAACACAAACAACTGAAACACCACAAAACCCTCTACTGAGTTTTCTCCAGATTATAGAAAAATTCTGCTTTTCCAGGATAGAAGCCTCACAGAGCTCAATCTTTACTCTGCAGTGTAAGACAAGCCTTGCAGACTTGCAGAGCCTAAAGCTATCAAGCACAGTATTTTAGAATTTAGACTCTGAAAGCAGACTTGAGGAAGCTGCAGTTCACATGTGACTGAAGAGGTAATGCAAATTCCATACTGGGTTACTCAAATATTTAGCCTCTGTAGTCTAGATGTGCGGTGACATACGTCTAACTATAGAGCAGAGCAATCCAGACAAATAAATAGGCACCTGTCACCTCTGCAAAACATAACTCCGTGGTACCATACCTGGTCACCTACTAGTTAAGCAGACTTCAGTCCCTCTTTCCTTCCCCCTCCCCCAGGAACTGCATGCACGAACATAATGGCTAAATTTGACCCACTCCAGATACCACCAACGTTAGCCAACTACTTGACAGACTCTGTTTTTAAAAGTATCATCTGGATGATTAGCAATGAAGACAGATAACCAATTTCTCAACTGCCTCAAGTAATAAGAAAAACAACTGCATCTTTCAGTAATGTCTACCCGAGGAAGTTTTGCTTGCGGTTGATACCACTATGGGTAGTAGGTTTGAACTTTCTATACAACCCGAACTTAAATGTTTAAGACAGCCTGGTCCACTGCTTAAGCGACCAGCAATATGACTACTATCCTCACATCACTTTCATGATCCTCCAAAGAACAACCTCTACTGTAGCTAATTTGACACTCACTAAGAGCATTCAGCCCTTCAAGATCTAAGAAAAATACTTTGCAATCTATCTCAAAGGCTACGTCTGTTAACAGGGAACTATAAACAAAAGTGTACTTCCTACGGAATATCTTGCACTTCAATATTGGTATTTGCACTCAAAATAAGAGATGGGGGGGCATAGGGGTGAAGAGAGAGAAACAGATCATAGGAAGCACTTTTTTTAGAAGGACAGGATGAGACAGAGATGATCTTTATCAGCAGGATTTTTTTGGTCAAAGCTTGCAGTAGAGCCTGAGTGCCACCTGAGACAGGAAGTTGCACTGACACCCCCACCACTTCTCAGTACCAAGAAGAGGCACATCCTCCTGTAAGAATTACTTCTGAGCAAAGTAGCCCATAAGACACTTGCAAAGCAAGAGACAGCAAAAGAAAAAGTCTGATCACTTGAAGAACTCCTGATGCTTGACCTTCCTTCTATCCACTGAAGATTTCAACTCAGTAACTGCTACTCAGAGGCTCAACTTTCAATACCCTCCTTACCTGCGAGGCCATCGCATTAACAATTTCATCAGTTACTTATGTGTGTGTATTGCATATCAACATGTAACATTAGAACTAATTCATAAAGATAATACAAACTTGGATTACGTTAACTTCCTTCAAAAACCTAGGAGATTTGTTATTGTACTTGATTCATTAAAACAAAACAAACCCCACAACTTAAAAATAGTCATGTGTTTGCATAATAATTAGACTGAGAAATTTTAAGAGTAGTGCATGAGGAAAGCCTGATGCTCCTTTAACAGAAGCATCAATAGTGTAATTTATTCATAACCCAGGACTCCTAGAAGGATTTTGGTAGTTTAGATTAACAATACAAAATGGGTCCAGATCATACACATAAAAAGTGAAGCTGCAGGAGAGCTGAATATACTCCTGTGTTTCCCAAGGTAGCTCATGAGCTAATTAAGGCTGCAGTCACATTTATTACCACATTTAGCTACCAGATACAGAGAAGCCTCAAGTGATCTTTCAGGAGGTAAAAATGTGTAGTCGAGCAATTTGATTTTATTCTTGAATAATTCACATTTATTTTATTTAGTTTCTTACCCTATTGTTGGGTTAATGTTGGGATCAAAGCTATCTTCTACAAATCTCCATACGATACTTGATTTGCCCACACCAGTGTCCTAAAAAAAAACACAAACAAAAAACCCACAAAAAACCTCACAGAAATAACTGAAAGAGATTAGTGTCTTTCTGTCCTCAAATCTTGCAATACATTGTGCATGAAAAACACATTCCAGTAGAGAATCTCGGGGAAGTTTGGTTGTGAAACAGTTGAGGTATTCTCTTTGTTTTGTAGTAAAGGTCTCCGATAAGTTACTGTTTTCTAAACAACATCATTACAGTGTTTTTACAAAGGACTATAAAAGTCTGCCTTCATGCTTATTACCAATTACTCAATTTTTTTATTTTTCTTTCATTTCAAAGCTATGCACAAATTGAATTTGAACAGGAGCAGGGAAAGTCCATCTACCACTTTTAGTAAAATACACAGCAACTGAGCCTGGTACTCCATCTTTCCAAGCCAATGAAGCACACTAAATTATACGAGTGTGACACGCATTTCAACCTCTGACTAATGCTGTCCCACCCTGCTTAATGAAAGACTTGAAATTTCTTCTTGTGACACACCTGAAACATGTTTCTAATGAAACTCTACAGAACTATACATGGTAAAAGAGGAAATATCACATGAAAATTCTGGGTCACGTATGTATTTGCACCACTGACTCCAGAGTTATAAAAAGATACATAGAAGGCATATTTAGGAATGAAATAACTCCACAAGCAGCAGAGAAGTAAAACTGTTTCCAACTGCATCTAGACATTTTAAATGATCATTTAATTAAGAGAGGCGCAGACAATCTTTTTGCTTTACATTTGCAGAATCATTAAAATTTTAAGAAAAAAACCCCCAACACCTGAGGAACTGCATCACTGAAAATGAAGTTTTACATGATAGATATATTTTCTTGGATCTTTTAAATGTTGTAATAAATCTGGGTACAGTATGCGTGCTTATGTGTATCTTTGCAAGTTGTTTTCCTCTCAAGAAAAAAACCCTATTAATTCTGTATTTTATAACATCTGCAGTCTCAATTAGCAGAGGAAACATGAGAAAGAAAAAAAAAAATGCAGTTTCAGGATGCAGAATTTCAAGGACCAGTTTTCTCCTAGGTGCTTATTCTCCTTTTCTTACACAACGAAAGGTTTCTCAGGTCAGGTGAATGCCAACAGTAGCCAGTAGTTACCCCGAATACCTTCATAACATGAAGGGCATAGAAACACATAATTTTTCCCCTCTGAAGAGCAATGTAGGCATTTGAAAGCAGAAAACAATTCTGCCAGTCATACTCTGTACGGCACAGGAGTTAGATACAGGTGGAGACACATCCACCTGTTCACCGTGAGGCTCCCCCCTGTAGCCCTCAGACCAAACCAAGTCAACACACCGCTTTACAGCCTAGGGGTTTTTATACACTTCTAGCTCGCTTTACTCGATGTCTCCTTCGAGCACCTGCAACTCTCAGGGCACTTTCAAAGCCTACAAATGTTGTTTCAAATAAAAAGTTCAGGTCCCTCCCCCTCGAGTTTTAATTCAAGTTCTTCTATATTTATTTCGTCAACTCCAAGCCCAATACAGCTTGCAAGGGAGAAGCACACCCTGGCTATTCATGCTTCCTCTGCTCGCTCGTATATGAAAACGTCAACGAGAAGGGTCTCTCTGGAAAACGCCTCCCCCCGGGGCGGGGAAGGCCCCTCCGGCCGCCCGGTCGCCTGCGGGGGCTAGGGTCGGACAGCCGGGGTGCGCCGGCAGTTTTGGCGAGGACGAGGCCCACCCTTCGCCCGAGGAGAGACCCCCCCGCACCCAGAGCCTCTCCGGGGCTCACACAGTCTCTTCTCCACTAGAGCCACTCTCCCAAGCCAGCCCCTCGGCAGGCTCCCTCCCGCCCCGCCGGGGCCCCGCAGAGAGCCGACTACGGACCACTTACCCCCAGAAGGCAAACTTTCAGCTCCCTCAGAGCCATGGTCGGGTAGACTGCGCCTTTAACGAGCGGCTGAGAGACAGCTCAGAGCGGTCATAGCCCTTCCCAAGGCACGCGTACACCGGAGGCCTGCGGGGGCAGCCCCCCGCCGTGGTTACCAGTAAACCTTCCTCCTCTGGCTCCGCGGACGCGACGCCATCTTGGGCGGCCCGCCGAAGTCACCTGACTACGCCCCCCGCCCGCCGCGGTTTTCTTCCCTCTCCAGAGACGAGGGCGGGTGTTGAGGGGCGATTCGCCCCTCGGCCGCGGCTGGTTGGTAAACCGGTCGCGTTTGGGTTGCGTCGGGGCTGACCCAGGGGCAGGAAGTACCAGCGGCTCCTCCCTTTGCCCTCCCGCTCTCCTCCTCTTCCTCACCCATGTCCATTCCAAGATGGCCGGTAAGTGGGGCCGGTGGGCGGGCGGGGGTTACTGGGGCGGCTCACTTGGGGCTGCCGCCGTCCTCGCTGTAGCCCTCCGAAGCCAACTCCCCGGTATTTCTCTTCTGTTTTTGTTTGTAGGGATCCCTTTGTATTTTGTGGATTTGCAGGATGACTTAGATGATTGTGAGTAACCGTTTTTTATTTTTCTGCTCTCTGTTTAGGCCCTCCCCCGCTCTCCCACCCCGGGGTCCTTTTCTCGCCTTCTTTCCCTCTCCGCGCTTTTATAGAGGTTAGGGTAAGGGGAGGATTTTGAGGCTGTCTGTTGTGGTAGGTGAAGTCTTGTCGGGTGTTCGGGCTTCTCAGTTAAGAGCGTATATGTGGTCTGCCGGAGCGCGGTCCTGAAAGGGGAAGCGGGCTCGGCTCCCTTCCTCAGCCGCGGCCCCCGCCTCACCTGCCCTGTTTCACAAGCTTTTAAGTGCCGGCTTGAGGGGACGAGCCGCCGGAGCATGGCCAGTCTCTTGGAGGAGAGTTTTGGTGGGCAGCCGCCGTCCTGCGGGGGAAGGAGGACCCGCGGGCGGGAGGCAGGCCCGGGGCAGTGTCTGGAAACCGGCTTTCCGAGAGACAATCCTCACTGGTTTAAATGGCCGCTGGATTTTTGCACGGCACCTTCAATAATGGTCCGCGATGGATGTCGAGGAAAGGAAAACGGGTCCGGGCGGCGGTGGTTTAGGGGGTTAGCTCCGCTGTTGTTGTTGTTGGAAATTAGCCTAGAGTAGCCGAGTGATTTCTGAGCTGCTGGAGCTCAAAGACTTTAGAGGCTGCTAAGGACGCCGTGTGTTGCTGTCCCCGCATCCCTGCGGCTCAGGCGCTCGGCAGGACCTCGCTGCGGTGGCTGTGTGTGCACCTCGGAAGCGGGAATAACGGAAAACCCGCCGCTGTAGGAGTTCTAGTTGGCTAACACAAACCGGGAGGTTTGGCTGAGTACCATGTTGTAGGTCCTAGACACGGTAACAGCTGGTATAGTCCGGAGTTGTGTTTACAGAGGTAGAGCTGAACACCTATTGTACGGCTCGGTAAGAGCTTAAGGAGATAAATCTTGGACTAGTAATTCTATGGATTTGTATTGTTTCAGAAGGTAGCAGCGGGATAGTTCCACTGGCACTTTGGATGCTGGATTGATTTCTCCATTAAACAAATGAAAACATACTTGAATTCATTTCTTGTTAGAGTCTGTTTATCACAAGACCATTATTGTTTAATGCTTGAAAATGTGTAACAAATGACCCCACCCCCCCAATCTAGCATAAATAAACTAGTTTAGGAAGAAGGTGGTCTTCAAGAACATCGGGGGAAATGTTAGAATATAAGTGACATCTAAAGTATTCCCTTGGAAAGGTGTGCAGGGGCATTGCTGCTGTGGGCAGGAGGTTCTGTGGGATTTTGTGAGTTGCTGCTCTTAAGTGTTGCTCTCAAGTCTTTGAAGTTTCTGCGTTTCCCTAGCAGGTAGCAGGAAAAAAAGATGTGTTGTTTTTTCATTGTATTTTAGAAAGAGAAGTTTGGGATCTTTTGTGATGTAACTGTAAATGATGTGATTAATTGTGCATGTAAGAGTTCATTCATTTTGTGACTGGGTCTTTCTGCATTGCACCCGGTTCCAATTTTCTTCTCTCCGTAGTAAGAACGGTGGGGTGGGGAGAAAGAACAAAACCAGTGTGTCATTTGAGTTGTATTTGCTGAGTGTGTATAGAGCGAGCAGCAGAAATAAATGCAAACTTTCTGTAGTCTGTAGTGGTTTGTTACGGGTCTTGGCTTTGAACAGGGGTGACCATCATTAGTTGTTCTCCACTCGTGTTCAGCCTTTGTTTTGTTGAGATTGTAACAGAGTTGTCTGTTAAATTGATTAAGTTTGATGTTTGTAGGCAAAACTCTAGTTTTAAGTCATAAAATAAAAATGTTCAAATAAAGTAAGCAGTAATTAATATTTTTTTTTATATAGATCACTTAAAATTTGTTGAAAATGAATTATCAGTTTCAGGTTGAGCATGTAAATAAATGTGCACTTTAGAGCATTACCAAAAGCTTATTGTATGAGTAAAAACATTCTTTGATTAAGTTCA
>JAAGNO010030060.1:0-11378 GCA_033439905.1 Ceryle rudis | reverse complement strand
GGCGGCGCAGCGCTCGCCGCTCAGGGCGAGGCCGTCCCGGCGGAGGCTCGGCTGGGGCACGGGGCTCACTCACCTTGTCTCGGGGCCGGACGTACTTGTGCAGGACGGGACAGAGCTCGGGGAAAGTCCCGTACCACTCGAAGGGCCGCTGCCCGCGCTGCCGGAAGAACCGGTCCCAGTACCGGGCTGAGCCGAACTCTCCGGGGCTCCGCGGCAGCAGCTCCATGGCCGGACCGCCCGAGACGCACGTGGCTCCGCACCGCCCCCGTCGCGCGGTGACGCCAGCCCCCTGCGCGGCGCGCCAACCTGACGCGACGGCCCCGCAGCCGATTGGCCGCCTCTCCCCCGGCCGCCTCCATTGGCTAGCCTCTGCGCGCGCGGAGGCGGCCTCGGAGCGCCCCCGGGTGGGCTCCTGGGGAGCCGCGGGCTCCGGAGCAGCGCCGGGGGTCGGGGTTCCGCCCCACCCGCGCGGGCTCTGCTGTGGGGCCAGGCGGGAGCGAAGGGCTGAGGCCGAGGTCCTGCACGTGGGTCACACCAGCACCCTGCAACGCTACAGGCTGGGGGAAGAGAGCCTGGAAACTGCCCGTCGGAAAAGGACCTGGAGTGGTGGTTGACAGGCAGCTGGAGATGAGCCAGCAGCATGCCCAGCTGGCCAACAGCATCTGGGCTTGGATCAGCACTAGTGTGGCCAGCCGGACTAAGGCAGGGCTCATCCTTCTCTACTGGACACCTCAAATACCGTGTTGAGTTTCGGGCCCCTCATGCCAAGGACGGGGGGGGGGGGGAGCACGTCCAGAGAAGGACTGGTGAAGAGTCCAGAGCACAAGCCTCCTGAGGAGCAGCTGAGGGAGCTAACGTTGCCCAGTCTGGAGGAGGCTCAGGGGAGACCTTCTCACTTGACAACTCCCTGAAAGGAGGTTGGAGCGAGGTGGGGTCAGTCTCTTCTGAGTAACAACTGACAGGACAAGAGGAAATGGGAGCGGGGAGGTTTAGGTTGGATATCAGGAAAAATTTATTTACCCAAAGGGTTGTCAAGCCCTGGAACAGGCTGCCCAGGGAAGCAGTAGAGTCACCATCCCTGGAGGGATTTAAAAGACAAGTAGTTGTGGTGGCTAGGGACATGGTTTAGTGGTGACCTGACGGTGCTGGATTAACAACCGGACTCGATCTTAAAGGTCTTTTCCAACCTAAACGATTCTATTATTCCCTAGGTGAAAGCTTCAGCAGGGAATGCCCAGGCCAGAGCCCTCCCAGGCAGTGACCCCCTGTAAGCCCCACTGAGGCACAAATGTGTAGCCTAAATAAACCAGACCTGATGGGAGTCACAGAATTTCTGAGGCAGCAAAAGCAGGGGAAGGAAAAAAAGGTACCAGTGTCTTCAAAAGGAGCAGCTTTAATGGCAGCCTGCAGCGGAGGGGAGCTGTCCCAGGGCCATATATGACACCGAGAACATGGGGAGCCCTCAGCCCGAGGAGGTTAACTGGGACCCGAGTGGGGCTCTGTCAGGTTGCTCTGAAGAAAGAAGGCGGACAGCTCACTCAGCGCCCTGTACCGGTGTGAGATCGAGTTCTTCACTGCCTTGGGCAGTTCAGCGTAACTGGAGGGGAGAGAAGCCACAAGTCTCAGCAGCAGAGATGCTACAGCATGTGTCCCCCCAGTCACCAAGAGCCACCCCCCTCTGCTCACCATCTCCCTGCTTGACAGCAGTAGGGGTGGCTGTAGTGACACCTCAGCAAAGCCAACAACCCTTATCCTGATCCAGAGTTTCATAATCCATAATCCAACACATTCAGATCCAGGAGGGTGTTTTCTCCCTGCCATGCTTCCTCATAAGCAGATTCCTTTCCACACGCAACCTCAACTCTAGCTTTCCTTACATAAAGAGCTGTAGGTAAAACGCCACTTACGTCTGGTTGTAGCCATCTGGCTGAAAGCAGGGATCCCAACCAAAATCACGAGGGCCTCTGGGCTCCACTATCAATCCCTGCCACAAGAAAGCAAAAAAGCCCCATAAGTTGTGGTTCCGCAGCACTGCCCTCGCAGCCACGTCGGAAGACGAGGGGGCACAGAGTTCAGAACGTGCAGCTGGGCAACAGAGCTGCTGCATTCAGCGCCCACCACCCCCCAGCTGTGCTCTCCCTCAGCCTGTTCCCAACACAGAGAATGCTCTGAGGGCGTTCAGTAACCCAGAGGTTACTAAAATTGTCCTCAACAGAACCAGTGCTGTTATGAAATTCAGATCGCAGCCCTCCTCCCTCAGCACGTTCTCTTCCCCAGGCACAACACCTACATGAGTCTGGCCTTTGAACAGCTTCACTGGCTCCTCCAGGTTCCCAGTACTGAATGCAAAGGTACAGAGAGCATAGGCAGATTTGTCTTCAAACCCAGCCAGCAGCTTGTACAGGCCTGAGGAACACAGAAAGGATCTCAGAAGGCATTACTGTCTTTCCCTCATGGTGCAACACACTCACCTAGAGACTGATGAAGCTGTGTTTGCATACACAAGGGAGAGAAAGAACAGGAGGTGATAAAGATCAGGCACAAGGATGCTCTTGGATCAATCCCTCATATGGCTGAAGCCAGGACCTCAGATCTAGCACAGCATGAGCTGCAGGGTCCCACCATTACAGCCCGCTCTGAATTAGCATGATTAACACTCACTCTTGTGATACTATTGCAGTATTTGCTGTCACACTCTTAACCGTGAGATCAAAGGCAGCCACTGCATGCCAGGAGAGGTCAGCATTAGCTGAGAGAGGTTTGCATAGAAGCCAAAGGAAGCAGCAGGTCTTCCAGGTCACACTGATGACCAAGAAGTTCTCACAAGCCCTGCCACCAGTCTGCAGGCAGGAGTCTGGGAACCCAGGGAGGATGCTGAAACTACTGGGGGAAACAACATCCCATGAAGAAGGGTACAGAACAGGCTCAACAAGAGAATGTGAGTGGACAGAGAGGAAAGGAACCAGCTATAAAATGGGCAGCATGGTGGGCAGAATCCAGCATGGGGTCCATTTCACTTGGAAAGAACTGAGTTACATGCAGGAAGTACCTTCTGGTTTGAGTTTTTCCAGGAACCATTTTCTGAAGAGGAAGAAGAGAGAAAAGATTATTTTTTTTCTCCTATTATTACTCAGAAATAGGGGTGTCCTTGAGGCACTGTTGCCTACATTTTCATAGCCCTTCAAATCCCTCTTAAAGGTGCTGTCAAATCACCTCATTCTGGACTATTTACCAATAATGACACATATCTCTTAAACTGAATGGGACACAGTGAAAACAGCAGCCGGGTATTTAATTTACTGCAGGATTTATGTAAATAACCCAGTTCTGTCTCATGAACACTGACATGCTGAAATACATTCCTCAGCTCACATCTTACACCCAGTTCTAGTGCCAGCTTCATCATATAAAGCTTCTGTGTCTCTGCTTAGCTCGGCGGATAGTTTGGAAAAATTAACTCACTAAAAGTGAATCCCAGGAGCTAAGGCAGTATTTTACTAGAGGAGTTACACTGTAACTTAATAACCTTATCAGCTGGATTAAAGCAGTCTGTATGAGAATCTATAGGACACGCATCCAAGAGTCACTGGAATTTCACTGGAATTCATTGGAATAATCTCCCAAGGGAAGTGGTGGATTCCCCTACACTGGACAGACAGTTTTAAGACTCAGCTTGACAGGGCGCTGGGCCATTTCATTTAAACTATATAGAGAGTTTACCTTAAAAGGTTGGACTAGATGATCCTTGAGGTCACTTCCAACCTGGTATACTATGACTAAAAGTCCTGAAACATATAGTACCTTAACTACAGAGCCTGCTGTAAGGCCAGGTTCCCAAGCTGGCTGCAGAAGCAGGCACCGTAGATCAGGAGGCAGAGCCAAGAAGTCAGATCTGTCTCTCTAATCCCACACCCTGACCTACAGCCATGCTCAAGAAGTGAAGTCCAGCCCCTGGGGCTGTCCCAGCATGAAGCTGAGGACACAGACCAGTAATAACCTCCCTGAGCCTATTGCTGCTGGCCATGGAGAATCCCCCATGAAGCATTTCCCGCCAGACTTTGCTCCTAACATGGGAACAAGAAAAGTGAAGCAAGTTCCCTCCTACTTACATGTAGGGTCCTGGAAGCCCCCCCAGGGCATTGAAGCACAAGCAGGTATCCTCTACTATAACAGGTCCCTGAACCTACAGCAAAAGCCCAAGAGATGAAAACATCAGACCTAGAGAAAGGTAGTGCCTCCAATCCCATTTTCTTGCTCTATCCTATTCTCCAGTTTCCACGATAACAGGAACATCACAAAAAACCACCAGCCGTTAGAGCTCTCTCCCAAAAGCAATGCACAGCAGGCAGACACAATCAAACCCCTGCTCTCCCCAGGCAGGCCAGAACCTCAAATGGAGAAAAGTGAGCAGTGCAGAACACACCCTGCCCTCCTCGGGGTCAGGAACAAAGGGACAAGGAAAGGGAAAGCCTATATCCTGGAGTCACACCTGCATTTTCTCCAAGTCCCAACCCTCACTTGGTTCTTTTAAGACAGCCATCCCGAAAACAGCCCTGGAAGGTGATCTATCACCAACTCCAGCTGACAGAAAACTCTGTATTCTGCATCTGCTGGGGCTAGACTGAAGGAGCTGTCATGTCCTCCTGCTGCTCAATAGCCACACAGGAGTCAGAAGAGCAGCAGCAGGACTGCCAAACTCCTGTGCTACCAGCAAGACTTCACCATCACCCAGCGTCGGCCAGAAACAGCCGTGTGACAGGTGTGCAGCAGGGCCAGGCCAGGCCCAGACGTGTCTCTGACTTTCCTCAGGGCCGGTCCGGATGCCCCAGAGGCCTCAGCCGCCTCCCGCCCCGACGGGATCCTCCCGCACCCGTACCGCCGCTCCGACCTGCGGGAAAGGGGGAGGAGAAAGCGAGCGACCTGCCGGGCGGCTTCGCGGCACTTCTGCACGGAGATCTCGTCCGGCTCCCCCTGGTACTCCGGCACTGAGGACACAAAGGCGGGCACTGAGGAGACAGCCGGGCCGGGCCGGGCCGCCCAAGCAGCTGCGCGGCTTCCTCTCATTGTTCGCCGCTGCCGGAGCGGGCAGCTCTGCCTGGGGCCCTCTAGCGGCAGCGCCGCTCCGCCTGAAAGGAAAGAGAAAACAACCACCCACATATTTTTTTTTCAGTCTGGTATGTATTAGTAGCACATTTTAAACGGTATACATTAATTTTTGAAGACTCCTAGAACTACCTGGCAGGAATAACATGAAGACATCCATTTTTGTGAGGTGGTGGAAATCAGAGGTAGTTTTCCTAGGACACCTGTTTTTAAACTCAAATGTGCAGCTATAAACAAATGGATAGGCACATACAACTGGTAGATTTATATACGCACCTAGACGTTTAATGTTATTCAACACAACCACAAACTCTTTAGGTTAAAAGCCTCCTATCAGCCTCCCTACTCACTTGTAAGCAGCATGGCAAAGCAGAAAATGAGGTGGAAAGGTGCTGAAGACCTAAAATGGGGAGAAAGAGGAGGCAGCATAGCATTTTTCCTCAATGAGTTCTTTGCAACCCTGCTCCAAAGGATGACCATAAGTATATTTCATGACCATGTTTCTAATAATCTGGAATCAGTCATACTGTCCTACAAAATCCCCGTTCTCAAGAGATAAAATCTTAACTGAATTTTTAAAAAAAAAAAAAAAAAGGAAGACAATAACTGAATTTATTTTTGGGTGCAGCTGCAGATTAAATAACAATGGATAGCAACAGGTTTTCCTGAAAAACGTAGGGATACATGGGGACTCCTCACTTTATTACTTGCTCTGCACTTTGATCCTCCAAATCCTACCCCCCCTGGAGCAGCATGCAGGGAATGCTGTACAGACAGAAGCTTTTAGTTTCCTGCCCACTGCCAGCAGAATCTCACACTGGGTTTATTCCTGGCAGAATAACTTTTGGCTGACTGACCTCAGCTCACATCCCCTAGGTCCATTTTCCAATACATTCTGTGCACAGTTAGTCACTTTCTCTGGTGCTACAGCAAGGAGCGTAATTAACTTACTCATCTTTTTGAAAGCTGCAGTCAGAAGTGCAACACTGTTTTAATCTGGTTTCCCGTAGTACCAATAAATATGAAACACATTCAAACTTATTTGCCACAATCAGACCCTTAGAAAAGTAGTCAAAGGGCATGGGAAAAAAAAAAATTTAAAAATCACTAACCAGAGGCTGACCTGACAGGTAAAATTGCCACATGCCAGCGTTAGATGGTTTGGGAATCATTTCAGTATGCAGACAGGTAGCAATGCAAGCTCAGGAAGGAAGTTTCAAGCAGAATTTTTGAGAACATGCCAGAAGCACTCCTCAGGTTATGATCTGTTGTTTGCATCTATTGCTCTACTGAGCATCTACCCTAAATGATTTCATTTTAACACAGTGCATGTCTGACAATCTTCATTACTTTTGAAACACATTTGTAACAAGGAAAACTTGAGTTACTAACTTCCAGTCCATGTCACAAAAGACCAACTAAACACCAAAAGTAAAATCCTGACATATAAATACTGTAGAATAAAAGCAATTTGGATCAATAACACTGAGGTATCATTCAGCAACTTCTACTGCTAGCCACGTGTACTTCGTGCAAACACAGCTGTGCTGGTTTTATTCAGCAGCTGTAGATTCTGCAGTGCCAAGTGCTCTCATATTTGTCTTCTGCATTACTTTAAAGTTGGACACATCTGAACTGTTATAAAGCTACTTTAGCAATAAGGAGTTACATACAGCCAGGAGGTACAACTCCAATTGACAACCTCTACAATAACAAGCCCTTATTTAGCAAACTGGGAATTTTCATGCAACAGCTAAAAATTTCTTTAGTTGCCAAATTTGTACTTTTATATTTCAGCACAAAGATGTACCTTCAAAAATATTTTATTAGAATTTTAGCAGCATGTCTGTGACTAATGCACAACTACTAAGCGCCATGGTATCTTTCCCCTTTACCTACACCTCCCACTCCCCCCTCAATAATTAACATTTTACTTTATGAAGATTTTTTTTTAAACAGCCTACATTAATAACAGTGTGCAAAATAAAAAACTGCATTATATGATGATGAAAAGGTGTTTCTGTTATTCCAAATGCTTAAAATACATACATTTATTTCAGAAATACTTGGGGAGCCAAAAAAAAAAAAAAAAATCAGAATACTCCACCAGCCCCTTGCTTTTCCAGTTAATCTTTGACATGACTCTTGGACTTAAAGAGCAGCAGTGAAGTGCACACCTCAAACCTCCCCAGCCTCTAGAAGTACAGTTCTACAGGCTTCATTTTTCAAGAAAGTAAACGCTTGAAACTCCTCAGTTGTAAGGTGCACAACAGAGAAGATCACCCGCTATTATTTTTACTGTGCCTGCTGTATTCCCCTTACCTTGTGCAGCGATGCAAAGACACCGAGTCTTCTTTCACATACGTGTAGCCGAAAAAAACTCACAGCACTCCACGACTTTTTCTCCCAGAGCCATCTCATCTGTATTCCTCAGAAACTGACTTGCTGTGCTCCTCTTGTCTGAAACAGCTGCTATCTCGGCTAACCCACCTTCTTCTCAGATCACTCATAGTGAAAACATTCCTCACTTCCTGTCTCGAAAAACTTGCTCTGGATACCATTCCACTGGGTAAAGAGCTGGGGGTGGAAGAAAATATTACAACAAAATAAACCTGTGCCAGCCAGCTCTTCGGGCAGGCTCTTTCATGTGATTCTGTGCTGCATGAACGCAAATTGCTTTCTCAGAAATATTTTCAAATCGCTCGTCTCTGTGTGCCTCTGTGTGTGTGCATTAATTTCTTTTCCTGGAGGCGTTCCCCTCGCTCTATCCATGCGGAAGGATACGCTGAAAGAATTAAAGCGAAGGCCCGTATGCTTGTAGCCCATTACCTCAGAGAGTTGGAATGCCTGGCAGGGAGAATGTCAGCAATGAACAGCTGCTTCTCTGGCTAGAGGGGCATTACAGAAATAGGGGTTACAACAAATAGCAGGCAATCCTTGCTTTTTTTAAATCATATGATCATTTATTTTAAGCCTTTCCAATTTAGGCTAATCTCTTACCAAAAAAAAAAAAAAAAAAAAAAAATTCGTTGGTCTTATTTTCACACAGCTTGAAAATATTTTTAAGGTTTAATCTGTACGTGCTGTCCCAAATGACCTATGCACATACATTTAGGTCTGCAGCTAAAACCAAAAGTCCTTGAAAATCTTCAGCTGTTGGTAATATACACAGCAAGAAAATGCAGATTAAAGATGGATCTTTCAGTCCTTGCTTGGACTTAAAACTCCCAAAGGTATCAGCATAAATTACACCCTCAGCAAGTGCCTTAGCAAGCATTAAATGCATATCAGTTAAGTAATATTAAGAGTGTTTAACCAATGCAAACATCATATAAGTGGCTGTGCTTTAGTCCCACAGATACATGGAGACCTGTGCGTGCAGTGAAATCAGCCGCTGTTGTACACAGTTTGGAATTGTATGGCTCTTCACATTGTGTAACCAGGCAGAAGCATATACAAACTTGAAACAGGTCAGGGATGAGGAAAAAGGTAAAGTGAGTATGTGAATGCTGACTCATGACTGTAAAACTTAGAAAGTGTTTTGGTAATGTGAAGTGCACAAACACGCTACTGTCTGAGCAGGTCTAACCTGCAGATCTGCTACTCAAATAGCGCTGTTTCTCAGGAGGACACTAACCTCAGCTGAAATATGTAGCTAATATTGTACTATGATGAATTCCTCTGAGTTATTTCTTTTAGACATGATGGAGTTTCCTCTAATGTCCCCCTCTTCCCCGCATATATCTGACATAGTTATGATGTGTATAAACCAAGGAAAGAACTGATTCAGGGGAATTTTATATTGAGCAAAATAAACGATGAACTAAAATAAGCAGATACCCTTTTCCAGTGCTTATTTGCCAGAGAATACTGACCAATACAATGAATGTATGACAAATCCAAGCCATGCAAATTCAGAGGCAACCCTTCCTAAACAATTCATACTGGAAACGAGGTCTCAGTTCTCTTATCTGTCACATTTCCTATTCTAAATCTCGATCACACCCATTTCCTGCCTAATTCCCTGTCTAGAGTTTTCTTCCTTTCTATAGTTAAGCCTTACTGTACTTTCTCTCTTTGTATTTACATCTAAGACAACGCATCATCTTAAAAGAGACAAGTAGGACACTGTCAATATTCTCCTCTGCAGCCTACATTTTATCTTTTTGAAGCTCAAACTTACTCCTGAAATAAATTTTTTCTTCTACTTCCTATAATCCTAGTCTGTAATCTTTGTGTTTTTCTGCATTTTCTCCACTTTGCTGTCATTTTTTGCCTCATCAGCTCTCCATTACCTGCTTTGCTCCAACTATCAACTCTAATAAATAGGACAAAAAGACAAAGGCATCCATCAACACGTAATGAACTCTGATAAAGATACATCAGTTGGACAGAGTGATTGCCTCATGGTGCTATGCTGTGCTTCTGCTTCTTCCTTTTCACCCCTGGTCAACACTCATGACATGCATGGGTATAAACACCCACATTTTCCTGTACTCTTTGCTCTCTTTTTGAAGATTATGGGAGGAAAAGACTAATATCCTGCACCTGACTGTTATAGTGCTTGTTCTGTAAGTAGAGAGAGAAGTTTCTGCCCATTATGTTGAATATATGCCTGCCCATAGTGGAAGAGGGATGAACTTACTTTGTTCTTAATTGACAACTTCCCTTCTGGACCAGTTCTGATATTTTTTTCCTATCCTGGTCCGATCCAAGTGATTGCAGTTGAGTACCTTGGCCAACAGGGTGAAGGTTGATGCAATTATTCACGTTGTTCTGATTCTGGAAACTCTGTCCAGCATCACATCTTTGCACTGACTAATGGTAAGAAAGTTGGATCCGAGCCAACTAGGAAGCAGAATCAGTCACCCTCAAGACAGAAAACTGGCATGCATGCATGCATATATACTCCTCAGCCTAGTGGTGTTACCCATTTGTGATAAAACACAGGCAAAATAATCCAGAAACTACTAGTTGAAAGGGCATTTCCAGGATGCTGAAACAATGAAAAAGTCACGTGGGAAATACATCTTGATTTACTCACTAGCCATGCAAAATAGTGACTTCATGTCAGATTCTACAAGTGACTCAAAGTTGTTCTCTGAACAAACTGACTTTTAATCACTTCTATGTTTCGGCTCTGTGTCTGAAGCCTCCCTGTTTTTTCATCCTTCCTCTTATTTGTGAAAAAGCAAGAGGGAGCTGGGTCTTTACGCACCATTACATCTTTCCTGATGAAGTAGTGAAGAGAATGGAAGGTGCTAGAAAAATGAGCGTACAATAGGTCTATTACATGCTTGAAGCCCGAAAATTCATGTCTGCCTGATTCATTTTTACTTACAAGGCACAGTAAAATATTGAACCCTGTGTTTGACTAAGTAACTAATTGAGGCAATAGAATTTTCCTATTAGAATAGGCAGTTTTCCTGCACATAACACAGTGCTGAACTTGAAGCAATAAGCTCCTGTTGTCTTTCACAAAAAATACATCTTTTTTTTTTTTTTAAACATAGAAAGTGCTTTAGGAAAAAATACTTTCTAAATCCCTTAGTTATGAAATAAACTCAATTCCTATTTATGTCTATCAATAATTATTTTTCTTGTTCCAACAATAAAGTAATATTAGAACATACTTGAAACCTTCAGAATGCAAAATGTGTCTCTTGAAGGTTAAAATGGAATGTTATAATTAAACTAATCTGCTACTAGTTGTATCTCACTGTTAACACCACTGTAAGTGTAGTCAGGAAAACAGCTCAGACCATTAGCAATAATTAGTCCAGGCTATCTCTGTATGATGTTTGGTTTATATTAGGAGCAGTGATGCAGAAGGAGGTTAATACAGCTGCTAACTGCAACGCCTGGAGTTCGTTTTACCCCGTAGCATAACTTGCAAAAGACCCTTTAACTGTAGGCTGGGCTTCCTATGTTACTACTCACTAAATCAGTGGAGGTGAAGCTGGCACACTGGTACAAAAGAAGTGGTATGGCTCAAAACATGACTTACAGATAGTTCTCTTTGCAAGTGATCCCTTGTAGCTGTAAGGCAAATAGATGCTGCAACCTCTTTCTAAGAGAAAAAAGAAGTTTTAAGGCTTATCGGTCTTAACATGGGCTCACAAAACTAAAATTCAATAGTAAATATTTTTATAGTAAACTGTATTATGGCATTTCAAGTTGATACTTTTGTGTACTGCTATACCACTTTTTTTTAACAAACCAGAGATTTCAATCTTTTTTGTACTATTTAAGAAAGAGCATTAATAATAAATCAC
>JAAGNO010030059.1:0-20859 GCA_033439905.1 Ceryle rudis | reverse complement strand
CAATGCTATCAGGACTGCGTTCCTTCTGCAAGCCATAAATATACATCAGGAATGACTCCTATCAATAATCTAATTTTGAGTGAGGTATACATACATCGAGGCATCTCTGCTGATAAATCCCGTATGCGGCAGCCCGGGGAGGCGGAGGCCGGGGGCAGGGGGCAAAGGCAGAGAGGCTGCCCCGGGCCTTAGGGCCGAGAGCATCTCCCCGCGGCGCGGGCAGCGAGCACCTTTCGCATTAACCCGTGGCCGGGGAAGAGCTGCCCCTCGCGGCTCCAGCCCTCCCTGCCCGCGGAGCGGCTGCACGGGGCAGCCGGACACAGATCCAGACCGTACCCCACGCGAGACTAAACTCAGCCCCTGCTCTGGCTGCAGACAACCTGGGGGTCGGGTCAGGACAGAACCCCGAGGGACTTCTAGTCCCGGCTGTTAGCTGGGAGTTAGGGTAGCCCGGCTTGGGCTGAGGTCTCTCTTGCTAAACGAGGCTGGCAGCGGTTGTCAGGGAGTTTGCACCCGCTTCTTTCTTTCGGAGGTTTGGGGTTTTTTTTGTGTGGGATTTTTTTTTTTTTTTCTCTTCCCTTTGCATCTGAAAGGATTTGAGGCAGGAGGTTAGCTCATAAAAAGGTTTCCCTGGGAGCGGCTGCCTGCCGGACTTGGGGTGAATGCCCCGGAGAAAACGCCTCCCACTCCAGTGAAATCTTCCTCCCGTGACCTGCACCAGGAGGTGAACTTTTGTGCGAGAGAAAGATAATCCCCTTTGCTCCCCGGGCCTGAAGGCTTTGTGATAAAAGCTTTTTTCAAGACCAAAGACATATGCTGCTTTTTTTTTTTTTTTTTTTTCCTTTTTTTTTTTTTTTTTTCCTTTAACTACTACTTAAACAAAAAGTTTGGTTTATGCCGGATTGAAGCTCGAGCGGTGACAGCTCCAGAGCTCATCTTCCCGGCTGGCCGGCGGGAAGCGGGACAGCGCAGGGATGTAAGGCACCGTGACCATTATCCCGGCACAAAGAGGGTTCGGGGGCTCAGCTCCGTTTCCCGTTGCACAAAACCACTCAGTGTTCAGGTTCCCTTTCAGTCTGAGGGATTATCCAGGCAGCTGGAGGAGGCGGGGGGGAGCCTGGGGAATGGGTCACATTTGATGTTGCTCAGCAGTTTCGTCTGCGTGAGTGTCCGGCGGGGGCTTCGCTCAGGGCTCCGGGAAACCTCCTGCGATGGAGGTGCAACAAAGGGCTGTGGGCTTTTCGCGGCATTGAGCTGGTCAGTGGCGAGGGGGAGGGTTTGCACTTCAAAAGCCATGAGACAGGCTTCCAGAACTGTGAGATCAGCTACAAATTGCAGGGTTGTTTCTTCATTATCAGAGCCCCAGGGCTGGGACCCTTTTTCTTCCCAGCTGCAGACTTTTCCCTGCAACCAGACAGACTGGTACCCAGTAAAAATCAAGCCAAGGTGCTTCTTTTCAGGCTTCTGGGTGTCCTGTATCAAAACCCCCATCCTCGGGACATTCCATGCTGTGGGGTACCCCGTATCTGAGGACACCTTGTGTTGCCGAGTAGGGCACCCAGCTGCAGAACTTCCCACATCATGGGACACCCCCAACACATGTCCCCTGTATCTTCAGACTCCTGTTAGTGTAAGACACCCCACACCCCATCCTGCAGTACAGAAAGGCAGCCATAACCTGAGAAGCCCAATTGCCAGGACCATGCAATTCAGACAGTGAAAAAGTCCCACATAACCCTGCTTTCACCCTCAGTACTGATTTTCACATCACAGCCAAATCCTCCTGTGTGTAAAATGCCAGAGGATCTCTCACTTGCTTCCACTGCTACATCCTCTTCGTGTTTAGCCCTTTGTAAAATGAGGGATCACAGGTCGAACTGTGTGCTCAGGATAACTCCTCTGAAGCTAATGGACTTATTACGGTCCCTCATTTCAAGAACTAAGCTCAGCAAACCTGGTCTCAGGGAAAAAAAAAAAATATATATCTTCAGGAATGAAATTCACTCTGCTGTGTGCGACATGTTTTGCACAGAGATAAACCTCACTCCTCTGTGTGGCTTCTCCATGGACTGGTCCTTCAGCTGTCCTTTTTGGCTCTCCAGGCACTGCCGGGCAGGCAGCCCATGAGCCTGGTCCCGGGAAAGCCCATGAGCTCAGTCCTGATGTTAGGAAAGACCAACTTGCCTTACGCTGTTACAGAAATAAAAGCATTTAGAGAATCAGGGTTGACTCTGATGTATCCGCTCTTCAGTATCCCTCCATCTGGCTCAGGAGCAACTGTCTCACCAGATTAGCGTTAGACTGGAAGAAGATCATCCCCAGCAGGACCAAGAGCCAAGGAAGGGTGGACAAGCAGTTACATGTCTGATAAGGTGTCACCACCTGTCTGAAGCCTCCTTTAGCTTCTGCTCCTGATACACAACTCTCCCCTGCACCTACAAGCAGATGCCAACTTGGATATGTCACTGAGAAGATGGATACTGAGGCTGAAATGAAGAAGGAAGCCCAGGGGACTGGCTGAGTTTGGAATCCCATGGTGCAAGCAGAGAGAAGGGGTTAGCCCAGAAAGATCTAGGAAAGGGGAACAACTTTCCCTGTGCAGTCCATGAAGACCACGTCCATATTGTAGGCTGCTACCAACAAGTGGGTTTGGAGAGGCTGAGGTAGGGATTGCTCCCGATCCCTGGTGAACACAGGTCAGCAAACTCTTCAGTGAGACTCACCACAGAACACAGTGGAAAACCAGCTCAGTGTCCTTATACATGTCTCCAGAGCAAGGGGTGATATGGACAGTTGGTCCCGCTGAGGTGTCGCAGGGCTTGCAGCTTGAAGTCTGTCTTTAATTAAAGGAGGACAACCATGTTGGGATAGTTCCCAGGGCTTGGGGAGGATTTTCCTTCCCTAGGAAAGGAGGTTTGTAATGTGGGGAAGGGTTTCCCCTGAGGGCTGGGCCAACACTGAGCTCTTCTGCTCTGTCTTTTGTGGTGGAGCAATGTCCCCCTCTATCCTGTGCAGCAGTTTGTGCATGTCTTCCAAGGACGTGGCCACAAGCCATGCAGGGCTGCCTGAGAGCAGCCAGGGAAGGGGTGAGCAAAGGAGAAGGGTACAGCCCAGATCTCTTCCAAGGGAAATTGTCCTTTGGAGTCAAAGCTCCACAATTTAAGGGGTTATTCTGGATGTAGGGGAACTAGCAGCACAGCAGCTGATGGAAGTGCACTCTCACTGGGTAATCCAAGAGATCTAATGATCTGCCTTTGATCTCCAATTCAACAAGGAGATTTATTACAGCTTTCAAGTCAGAACCGATGAATTTCATCGGACCTGTAGAGTGGCTACAGTCTGGAGGCATTTATCTTTCAGGAGGAAGAGACAGTCTCCTTGCTTTGAAATGATGGGGGGAGACACGGTACCTAGTTAGTGAGGGTCAAATGATACCTGATGCATGGTAGCAAGGTCCACCTTGCTCGGGGCAGATTCCCTTCTCCAGCTGTTGCACAGCAGCTGCTTCAGTGGCCTTTCTACTCTGGCACAAAGTTAATCTGTTTAATACATGCTGCTCTCCCTCCTTCCTGATTTTCCAGACAGCCCAGAGAGGCTGGATCCAGCGTTGTGGCTCACAGAACTTTTTCCCTGCAGCCGAGCACTGCTCTGGATCTGGAAGATGCCTCTGATTCTATAACAGAAGGTGGTCTGGAAACCTGGTGTCCAAAACCGTCTCTTCTGGCCTGGGTTTGTGCAAGGGACCTCTGTTGCATTTAAACGATTTTCTGCGGTTTCACCAGAATCAACACGTTCTGTTTCTGCCTGCTCAGAGTTGCTGGGGGGAGCCTGTTTCAGACTTCCCCATGTAGGTGCAGTTTAGCTGCTCCCTCTGACAGTATTTTCACTTGGTGATATGTCTCCACTGTGGCACGTCTGCAACATCAGATCCCTTATGCAAGCACTGGGATGATGTGTGCTGTCGTGTGGCACATGGAGAAGCTGGGGATCTTTGATGAATAATAATTGTACCGTTGGTAAGAGCCACTGAAGAGCTCTCAGGCATTACCTGCAGCCTCTTAGGAGTTTGAAGGCTCCTTGGCAGGGCCTGCCCTGGACACCTCTTTGTGCTGTCACTGCTGCTCCTCGCCTGCACCCAGCAGCAGCGATGTCAGGAAGGCATTTTCTGTTACGTGTTGATGCTGGTTTGGGATTTGGCTTGGACTGAGAGATGTGTTCCAACATTTAGCATCTACTGCTATTTCTCCCAGTCTCCAGAGCTGATCCCATTGCTTTGGTTCACACCTTGTCCCCATCTCTCCCACCAAGGAAGAGGTTTTCACTTGGTCAGAGACTGCATCTTCATAACACTGTCGCAGTGCCGCAACATTTGTCTGGGAGCACTGCACTGGTGAAAACAGCAAGCTCCCACCACTGTCCTGACCATATCAGTCATCTTGGCCCTGCACCTCTGTGCCAGTGTGGACCCACTGTGCAGCTCTGTGTCCTGGCAAGCTCTGCAATGGCAGTGGCACCTCCGCAGGGCCGTCATGCTCCCTCCCATCAGCAGACATCAAAGAGGCTCTGACTTGCTTCTGCTCTTGAGCAGGAATGGGCTCTCTTGGGACGGGTTTGGCTGCCTTCCCTCTCTCATTTCTGCTTCACGAGTGGTTGTCTGAGTACGCTACCAGCTGCGTGGACTCTGTGTCAAGCCTTTGGTCCTTTGCTTCAGCAGGACCTGTGGTAGCAGCAGGAGATCTTTCTTCTCCTCCCTTCCGTGGCCCCTTGGAGGGTCCTTCCTATGGAATCCCCAGGAGCTAGGCAGCAGCAGGATTACTAGGCTACTTGGGCTCCCCTTGGCCATGCATGGTCTCTCAGGACCCTGCTACTGGCCCCAGTCACATGCCTCAGGGACAAGCCATGTCCCTGGACCATTACAGCTCAGTGGCATGCAGGGGGTTTGGGTGGAGAAGTGTACCAAGCCTGCTGCAGCCAGGGACTGGACAGATGCATCTGGTCCATGCAGACGAAGAACAAGCACTGTTGGAGAGGTGGCACCATCCCAAAGGGCCTTTTGAGGAGCCAAGGTGCAGGAGTTATCCAGATGCATTGCACAGTGGGATGGACATGGGTCTTCCCGGCAGCAGTGCCTGACCCAGCTGGCTGCATCTTGGTTTGTTAATCTGGGCTCTTCAGCAAGACAGGTTAAGACAATTTAAACCCAGCGTGCTGATCTGAAGCCTTTTCTTGTTCCTGACCACGCTGCCTGCTTCCTGGTGTTCATCTGCCCCTTGCTGGAAGTGGGACTGCACACGACTTGCATGGGCGGATGCTGGTGGCATCACGCCATGAGCCCTCTGCCATCTGCTGGTCCACTGGCCCAGCACAGCCGCTGTTGTGGATTGTCCCACTGTTCCGTGCAGTGTTCAGAGAGCACATCGTGATCCATGGGGCCTTGGGACAGGAAGGGGTTCCTGTGAAAGCCAGTACTGCTCTCCAGCTCATCCCTGAGCCACACACATGTGGGTGTAAAGCCATGTGCACAGGAGGTGTGACCCGGTCCCTGTGTCTCGCCCCCACTGACTCCCGGGCTGCCTGCTGTGGCTGTGCAACACAGCTGCTGTTTGTCTGGGTGGGTGTCAGTGGCAGGGGAAGAGCCCTGTTGTCAATCTGTCCCCTAATCCATCCTGCAGACGAGCGGCTGCCTGCCTGGCAGACAGCACTGGTAAGGCTGTTGCTCCCTGCCAGGGATTGCTCAGGAGCAGCCACCATATTGATTGGCTCTGTCACTGCTTGAGGGATGTATTCGTGTGACCATCCTCCAGCATTAGCAGTCTGTTCATGTGTTGGCTGCATCAAGGGCCACCAAAGTCTCTATCCCCAGCAGAAGCAGCAGGGACAGGACGAGGGGCTCGTGGCTACTCCTGCCCCAGAAAGCCAGACCGTGAGGATAGCTGAAGTAACCCTCAGCAGCACAGGAGGGGGAAAGAGAAGACCAGGATGGTGTTGTGTCCCAGGGATTTGGGAGATAAGGACATGCTTGGTGAGCACATCTGGTGAGCTCACCATGGACACATGGTAGAGGTGTCGATCTTTCCAGCTTGTGTTTTGTGCCTGCTGGATTTCAACACCTTCAGTGGGATCAAGGATGCAGGAGGGTGACTGGGGCTGGACAGTGATTTTTTATTTTTTTTTTTTCCCCACAGAAAATGGTGATTTACCAAGCTCAGCGTTGTTAGTATGAAATGGCTGGTTTGGGTAAAAATACCTCTGTGGAAAAAGTAAGATTCGGGAGTCTCCAAATTTCTAAAGTGACCCCTTTGGGAGCCACCATATTGGAGCAGCTCAAGATCATTCAGAGCTGGTCTGTGCTTCAACAGCTAAATGGTGATTCCTCTTCTTCTGGTTGGAGATGCAAAACTCATTCACTGTTCTTCATGTGCTTGACTGGGGCATGTTTGTTGTGTCCATGCTATTTGCAGATGTTATTTCTGCTTCTGTAAGGAAAACAGTGACCCGTCACATCTTAGAAGAGTTGTGATGTGCTTCACTGGTCTATCTGTATGGCACCAGGCTCTGCACCAGCCTTGCCAAATGCTGCTCGCTCACATTAGTGGGTTATTTATTTATCTCTTGAATGCACAAAGAAGTTATATGTTGTTTTCTTTTTCATCCGCCCCCCCCTCATACCATAACGCTGAGCAGGAAAGCAGACCTGAGTAGTGTTGTCAGACTTCACTACAGGGATCCAGCCCAAAGAGACACATAGCTCTGGGAGCTTACTGAAAGACCATCAGTCAAGCCAGACCAAACTGCCCCTCTGCAGACAAAATGTCAGACCCCCAGCAGAGAGCGCGGAGCATGTGATTCCCTCTGCCCAGCACAGACTTGAGCTACTCTTGCCATTAATCTTTCCAGAGAATGTGGCTCCCTTCTTGAGTAGCATTAGACCTTTGTTTTCTTGTTACATATTTGCATTCATGGTGCAGTCACCCAGTTTCTGCCTCTCAAGCTACCCTGGTGGACCGTGTGTTATTCACCACCAGACGCCAAGGATGATGCCAGACCCAAAAGGATGATAAAGTTTTTCTTGAGCACTATGAATCTATGTCTGCCTCTATGACAAATCTTTTCTTTCAGCAAGATGCTGAAGGGTTGCTCTCTACAGGTTGTGCGTGTTGGTTTGAAGATCCTCTTGGAGCAGCAGATGGTAAATCCTCACCAGCCTGCAGAAATTCAGTCTAGTTCTTCCTTCCCCACAGGGCACAGACCAGCCACTCCCTGCAAACAGCTCATGGGCTTCTCCCCCCAGATCCATCCTACAAAATCAGCCTTTCTGCCCTGTCCTGGGGCACAGCCCACAGCAGAGGTTAGTTGAAATAGTTTTGGGAAAGACCTCCAGAAGAAAGGCTGTAGCTGTAGACATGCAGAACAAGGACACAAAGAAAAACAAATGAAGAAACAGGCAGCAATCTGGCTGTGACCTGCAAGAGCTAAAGTAAGGAAGGAGAGACATCACCCTGTAATCACCACTACCTCCCAAAGGGTGTTCAAGCCATTTTGTTACCACTAGTGCTGGACGTCACCGATGGATGTCCCATGTCCCCTCTGTCATGAACAAGTGATCCTGGCCAGACCAATTGGATTCTCATGTGGGTGCTGGGGGTGAGAGGACAAGGTCATCTTGGAAATGGCATTAAATAAAATCCCCTTCCATTCATGCAGTCTCCCACTGAGGTTTTTACATCAGTTTCCTGCATTTTGAGCTTTTCTGGTAAAGACAAGGATATTTAAATGGAGAAGCCTCAAGATCACTTCCTGACTTGCAGGACACTGTGGCCATCACACTAGTCCCTGGGTTGACATTGTGTCTATGCATTGGACATGCAGGTCCTGCTCCCTCCTCTGGTCCACTTCCTGACCCAGTGTGTTCCCATGGGGAATCAATCCCATCTTTAACGTGAGATTGACAAACCACTGAGGGGAAGTCCTGAAAAGGGACTCCCGCAACCCATGAAGATTTCTGGGCTTGGTGCAAGGGGATATTTGGGGAGCTGACACCCCAGCTGGTGGGAGCCTGTCCATTCTTGTAATTCCCACATGCAAGTGCTGAGCTGGAAACCTCCCCAGGTTTGGGCTTGCAACGCAAGGACTGCTCGACACGTGTCTGCCTCTTAGGTCATTAAAGCAGAAAATCCTGACGTTTAAAGCCTTTCTCGCTAAGAGGAAGTGGCAGACACAATGAAAAGTTAATGATGGTAGTTTGCTTTGCTGAGTCCAGGCTCTCCTCTTTCCTGCCATCTTCTTCACTCTCCAATTAGTGCCCTGTCTGGATGGTTGGGCCAGGGCATGTTTGCCAAGACAGGAGGCATCAGGGCAGGGATGGATTGGAGGAGGCACCAGCTGCTCCTTTGCACAGAGCAAATGAAAGGATCAATCCTTTGCATGATTGATGTGGGAACAGAAGATCCTGAACTCCAGGAGAATACTCCTCTCCTGTTGCAGCCACTGTCTTGGGAGCCAAGCGTTACAAAGGCAGTAATAAGGAGCATGGCTGTTGACGTTATTGATGCCCTGTGGTTTTGGTGGTCAGGGTGATCGTTGTAGGTTTCTGTCCCTTTGGGAGCAGGATGCTGCTGCCCTTGCCGCAGGCACTCACCCATGGGCGGTGCCAGTGCTTATGGAGGGATGGTGAGCTGCCACAGGGAGAGTGAAACCATCAGAGCCTGCACTCTCTGGCATCATCTTAGATAGTGGACAATTAACAGCCCAGAGCTTCAAGAAATTTGTTTCTGGCATGGCTTTCTGGCTATCCTACTGCATTCCCATCCAGGCAGCTGGCAAACAAAGCTACAAGGCTTCTGTGGGAATGAAAAGGGACAAGGTGAGATGCTGAAAACCAGGATTGGAGATTTGAACCTCCAGCTCAGTACCTTACCCAAGGTGACCAGGATGTGATACCAGCGGCTGCAGACCAGCTCGCCACCTGCTTGATGATGGAGAGGGATGGACATGCCCTGTGATCCCCGGGCACTGCTTCTCCTTCCAAGTCAGAGGCTGATGACCCTTGCCAAACTGCAGTAACTGCTTCAACCTTTCCTCCCACCCAGTGGCTTTTGAGTTGCATGGCAGAAACGTGCTCATTAACCCTGGCACCAGCTTCTGTGCTTGCTGCTCTTGCCTGGGAAATCAGAGCAGTGGGCCATAGGCATCACAGTCTGCATGACCCCCAGAGAGTCCCCACCTCATACGGACACTTCGGTGTTGGACCTGACCAAGGCTGGGAAATGCAGCTAAATACCACAAACTAACCAAGACGGTGGAGTAAAAACATCTCAGCACGGTGTCTTTGTTAGATGGTATCGGTGCCTCCTTGTGCCCTTGTGCCAGGAATCTGGGGCACATACACACTAAGCAGCCAACAGTTTGGAAGAGTCACTCAGACACGGACTGTGGCAGCCTTTCTAACAAAACCTGCAGCAGAAACCTCTGCTCAGCAAGTGCCACGTGTGCTTGCAATGGCAGGAGCTCATCTCTCTGTGTTGGTGCAATTTGCATTAGCCCAGGAAAATGTCACAGGTTACATGCTCTGGGGCAAGTTCTGCTCTGTCTTCTCCTGCAGTTCAGGGGGGAATTTGCCACACTTCCCACCTCTGACCTGCTCCCAACCCCTCTCAGAGCTGTGTGAAATCTGCAGCTGATAGCTCTTGGCTCAAAGACATTATGTGTAAAGATGCAGGAGTGTAACTAGTGCCACTCAAAATCCCATCACATCAGCTCCGTAATGAAAGAAACAGCTCTATCCAAAAGCAGCTGACATCTCAAGGTTTTGGGCTGACAGAGAAACCTCTGCTTAGAGATTCAGGGCAGGCAGAGAAAAATGGATGCCCTGGGCTAGCGGGGCCAGGGAAAGAGCCGACAGTGTCTGTCTGCCTCCTGGGTGGGCAGCAGTGCCATGCTCAGCCCCGTGGGACAAGGGAGGATGGTGTGGTGTAAAGCCTGGGAGAAAAGGGGGTTGGTACTCATTTAAGGGCCATTATTTCTGGGCAAATGCCTGGGTTGGACTGAGCTGGATGTCAACTGTGACTGAGATAGTTTTAAGAAATACCCACTAATAGAAGCTACAGCTGTTCTCAGGGACGCTGGCCACCACCCTTCTGTGGCCAGCCACTGTTTTCCAAGTGTCTCAGTATGTCTCCCTTAGTCCCACCATACTCTTTGGCTCATGAGGACCTTGGAGGCCATGAATGGGGTAGAAGGAGCCACGAACAGACCAGTGCCATTTCAGAGATGGTCTGTCCTGGGCTCTCACTCACTCTGATGCATCTTCCTAGGGATGGTCAGAGGTGCTCCAGGACCCTTCCTTGGGGCTCATCTACCCCTGGGCAGTAAGATGCTGACTCTGGTCTGTTTGGAAGGTGCTGAAAGAAAACACAGTGTGGAATAAGTCGGTGTTCAGGAGACCAGAACTGCTTTAGTGGAACAGATCCTAGCTCTGCACCCCCCTCGGAGGGCTGTGATGAGCCACATGTCCTGAACATCACATCAGCTTCGGGAACCACCAGTCCCTGCATTGGAATGGGAGAAGGTGCCTCTCCCCTTCTCACCAAGCTGGCTCTGCTAACGAGGCAGCTCCTCATTTGCATGGGCTTGAGATGCTGCAGTCGGGAGGTTGGCTTTGTGGGCACGAACGTGGGGACAACACTGACCTGTCTTTGCCATCTTTTCTCTGAGTGCCAACCCGGCCCCCTTAATGGGGAGCTTTGAAATGACTCATTCATTTATCCTAATGCAATAAGAACCCAGTTTGAGTGCGGTCTTTGTGCCAGAGCAAACTGTCTCTTCTCCCTGGAAAGGCAGCATTATGCTGTCTCTCGCACTCCAATATGCTAATACACCAACTCCCTGCAATTTCATTTTCAACAGGGACTAATTTAAAAGAAATGACCAGCCTGCCAGTGGACTTCAAAGATATCTTTTGATGAGTTTTAGCAGCTTCAGCAAAACTCTAATTTGAATTTCAGTGGCTGCCGTGTGATTTTCTCGGTGACAGTTAAGAGAGATGATAGCACCAGCTCCATCTGTCATTGGAGCCTCTTCTTTTCCCTCTTTTTACTGATTTGTTACAGACGGGGGGAAAGGAGAGAGGGGAAAAGTTGAAAGAGAGGGTGGCTAAATTCTGGCACCCTTGTGCAGAGGCACACAAAGGGGAAATATGGAGCTGGGAGGCGGGAGGAGGCGATGGGGGCTGCTGGGCAGCATCCCTGCCAGCACGGGCAGTGCAGTTGGCAGTGGTGGGGCTTTTCACAGAACAGTGTAACGGCTCAGGCAACACGGGTTAAACTGCTAATGGCATGGAAAACACTTTCCTGGGGATGTCAGCAAGCAGTTTCTTTCCAAGCTGGCTGCCCAGGCCAGCAGGCCTGGGGAAGGTGAGCTCTTGCCACAGGGGAAAATGGCAGACAGGTTTTGGGCTCATCTGTCAACAAGTGCCCCACTGCAATCCTGCACCCCAGGTGCTGCGATCCATTTTGTGGGTCCGTGTGTGTCTTTCAGGGGTGCAGCAATAGGTGGCAAGCTCCAGTTGCTGGACTCTGCAAGCTGCAGCATGGCCAGGACCAGGGCGCCATGCCACCCGGTCCCAGTGCTGGTGAAAGACAGGACAGAGCACCACCAGGCAGCTGTGTCAATGCAGGGACTCTGTCCATCTCACACGTTGGTCCTCCACCCCACCACTGCATGCACCGCTTTCTACAAAGGCAGCAGAGCCTCCTGGGTAGATGCAGCAGAGCTCCTGTGCCCTGTTTCATGTCTGGAGATGCCCCTGTTATGGTTGTCACCTGTGATTTCATGCTCCCCCTTACATCTTTAGTTTCCCTTGTCAGAGACAGCTTCATCACTGGCTCCCCTGCGCCCTGGGGAGTCCTCTCACACTGAGCTGGCAGCTTTGGGGGCAGAGGCACCACAGCCTTTTGTTCCTGGAGACACGGATTTACGTCCTCCATCTGATGCCCATGGACAGAGCCACGGCCAGGCGCATTTAAGTACAGTCCCAGCATCCGATCTTGCCCTCCTCTCACAGGGAAGCCCTGGCCCGGATGACGGGAGACACTTGGGGCTGCTCTGTCTGGCTGGGGCATCCGGGTGGCGTGGGAGCAGCTGTCAATCCCACTGTAAACCCCAGGCAAGCTGATCAGGACCTGTTCAGCTCATGTAAAATCTGGGATTAGAGACTGGTTTGAGTGCCCCCTGTTCCAAATTACAGCTGCGCTGAGATACCTAAGCCAGGAGCCACACTGGCGAAGGCTTGATTCATGCATGCTCTCTGGTAGCCTGCATTGCAAGCTGGTCCCGGGGAATGGGATGCTCCCAGTTCAGGTTTCTTAGTGATGAGCATCCTGCTAGTGCTCCACCCCACACTGATACTGGTCTGGGCCTCTGCCCTGGCAGAAAAGCCCAGAGAAGGAAAGTACATGCCACACGAACACCCCAGGAAAGGACTGTCTGTGCACCCTGGAGTTGTATCCCAAATCTCTGGGAGTCCAGGACTGCAGGGGTCAGTGCCAGGAGGTGCTTGTGTGGGTCATGTCAGAGCAGGCAGCGGGATAATATTTCTCTGTGGGGCCTGGATGCAGAATGTCCTAGGGATGTGATGGGGACCATCTTTGTCTGGAATGGGCTGCACCTTGCCAGCTTTTCAGCTCTCTTTACAACACATGAGAACATGACACAGCAAGGAGTTAGAGAGGAGCAGGAAGGAAACCATAAAAAAAAGGACAAGGAGAGGAGGCAGGTGAAAACATCCTGGAAGGCAGCTGTGAGGCAAGGAAAGGATTGTATCCTGCGCCTGCTGAGCCCAGGAGCTGCTGGGGCCAGAGCTGCCAGTTCTGATGGGAGAGGCAATGGCACTGACCCGTGTCTTTTCAGGTTACCTATGAACCTATGTCTAATGAAGTCTAATGAATACAGTGCTCACTCATCCCACCCCTCAGGTGATACCCCAGGAGTACCCTGTCAGTCTGGCAACCCCTCGGCAAAACATCCCTGCTCCTTCCATTGTCTCCCGCAGCAAAAAGCCTGGGTCAGTTACTGTCTAAGCCTGGCTGACAATGCAGCTGAGACCGCCGCGCCAGGAGTCAGCCCGCCGCTCTGAGATCTGCTGTGAAATCACTCCGACATTAGGCACTTCCTAATAAAGCTGTCACAGACACCCCCATTATCTCTTGGCTCAGCCCCCTGCCCTCTGTTTAACCAGATAATCTGCTTTTTAAAAATACATTTTCCTCTGGCTCAGTGGAAGCTCAGGTCTGTCCCAGTTCCTTGTCACCGAGGCGCACTGAGGAATTATCAGCACGCAGGCCCTTTTTATTTTTCTTTGTCATTGTGTGATACTGAAAAGTCTACTTTGTGGCTAATTATGCTAGCATCTACGTGTCTCCCTCAGCATGCATTTGAGTTTGTCCCCACTGCAGTGGAATGGCCTGTGTAGGAAGGCATCTCTTTCCATTAGACATGCAGAGATCAGACCTGCAGTCTGTGCACAGTGCTGGTGTTCAGTGTCCTCATTCATCCTTTTGTCCTTGACCCTGGGAAATTCACATTTCTCTACCATAGCCTTGGGGATGAGCAAGTTTTCTCTGCAGCAGCAAGGTCTGCCATCAGACAGTGGCTATCGGGTGTGTCAAGGTTTGAGAAGGTACCTGAGATCAGTCTGCAAACGTTGAACGTGGGACCATGGTCACAGAAAAACAGAGAAACATAGAAATGTCTGGGTTGGAAGGGACCTCCAGAGGGCATCTGGTCCAACCACCCTGCTGAGAGCAGGGACAGCCTCAACTAGAGCAGGCTGCTCAGAGCACCTTGAATGTCTCCAGGGATGGGGCCTCAACCACCTCCCTGGGCAACCTGTTCCAGTGTCCACCACTCTCCTGGTAAAGAACTTCCTCCTTATTTCTAATCTAAATCCTCTCCTTTCTAATTTAAACCCATTGTCCCTCATCCTTTCACTCCAGGCCTTTGGAACCAGGTCCTCTCCAGGCTTTTTGTCAGCTCCCTTCAGGTACTGGAAGGTCGCTATTAGGTCTCCCCAGAGCCTTCTCTTCTCCAGGCTGACCAATCCCAGCTCCCTCAGCCTGTCCTCATAGGAGAGGTGTTCCAGTCCTCTGATCATCTTCGTGGCCTCCTCTGGACCCTCTCCATCAGGTCCATGTCCTTCCTGTGCTGAGGGCTCCAGAGCTGGATGTAGTCATCCTTTCCTTTCCTTCAGCCTGGGCATGTCTCGTGTTGCCTCTGCCAGGAGCCAGTCCCCTGGTTCTGTGGGTAGATCCAGAGTAGTCTCATGCTGCTGCCCTGTCCACGGCCCTTAGGGAGGTGGCCAAGTGGGGCAACACTACTGCAGATGTCACTGGCCCTTACACTCATCCCAAGGGTCATGGTGTGAATCTATTCATCTTCTTCACTGTTCCTAGCCCAGGAACTTGCCCATGATGCTTGTAGGCTTAGGCACTGGGGGACTGGGGGGGAGAAAGAGCATAGCCATCTAGGTTGTTCCCATCACATGGAGAAGTGGGGCCAGCATTAGGTTCCTTAATTCACCTGTGAAGTGCCATAACAGTCCCCACTGTAACATTTGCCATACAGAAAGGCTCCCTGAGACCAGCAAGCATTTGGGCAGAGCAGCATCTCCCTGGGCTGTCCTCAAGGCTGGAACTTTCTCTTTGCTTTGATCAGCTAATGGTGGCCCTTTTGCTATCTGACCTGAATTTACAGGAGAGGAACAGGGTGGAAAGGGTTAATTCCTCCATTTTGCTGATAGCAGAGTGGCAGGGTGAGCCACCATGAACCCCACCATTTCCAGGTTCTGTTGGTGGTGCTGGTCAGGCTTGGCGGTCAGACTATGTGGTCATAAAGTGGAGACTGCACTCAGTAATCATTTAACCACAAACTGGGAAGATCCCAAAGACCAGCTGCAATTGCTAATGCTTTGGATAGTCAGAGGGGAAATGTGGTGTAACGCATTGCATCATGCTCTGGGGGTGATATATCATCCTAGAGATAATATAAGATATAAATCAGTCTAGATTTATATTCCAGGACTGAGCTACCATCTCATGGGAGGATCATGTACCTAATCCCACTATCCTTGCTGAGACAGAGCACCTGTAACACCCACAGACCTCACAGAGCTGGAGGCAGCCCCAGATACAATTAGCCAAGTTCATACCAGCACGTCTGGGGTTAAATTACTGTTTTGGAGAACTACTGGAGCAACACTTTGGATTTGTGTCAGATAAGAAGTGTGACATTGTTTTGCAGAATAAAAAAGCGCCTTATCAGGAATGTGCCCGCCTGAGTGTTTGTTCAGCTCTGCCAGCAGCTGACTCTGAAGTAGCCAGGTTGGCCGTGGCTGGAAAAGGCTGCCAGTGGCATCGCAGGTGGGAGAGATGCTGCCTTGCAGTGGAGATGGGTCCTAACACTGCCCTGTTGAGCTATTGGAGAGGCTGATCCAGGCAGAGTGGGCGATTAGCAGGATGTCAGTTCTCTGATGGCTGAGGTGGGACCACACCATGCCTGACCCACAAGTGGAAAAGTCTCTGGGATGCTGTGCTGAGCCTTGATATCCAGGAGCAAATTGGTGGGGAAGCATGGAGACACATATGGTGCATCTTCTTATACTGGCATGAGAGGATGAAAGGAAAGAATTCAAAGAGGGCAATCTAACAGCTAAGAAAAGGATTGTATGAAGCTGGGAACAAGACCCTCACAATGTGTTTCTGATGCTCCTGCATCAACACAGGGATAGGGAACCACAGCAATGAGCTCTCACCAGGGGATGATACCACCACTAAAAGGGAAGAAATGAGTTTTTCCACATGCATTGAGACAAGACATGCCAGTGTGAAGGAAGATGTTCCACGTGCCCAGAAATGCTTGGGGAACTGCTGTGTCCTGGTGTCTCATCACAGAGGATACAGCAGAAAGTGAAATCATGAAAATGAAAATAGATGGAGAACAATTTCCACATGAGAAGAGAGAAGAAGTGAGCTATTTGGTTTGAGAGAGTATGGATGAGAGGGAACACGGTGAGATGGAGGTAATAATGAACGGGACAGGAAGACACATCCGCCAGTCATCCTCAACAAAGCAAGAGATGCCTGAGGAACTAAAAGGGCCTTTCTTGCAAATGGATGCAAGAAAGTGTTTTCTGACAGGTTCAGGTGATCTGTCCATGGGATCCAGGGCATCAGGAAGCAGAGGGCAAAGCTCATTTCTGCTGGAGCCACCTGTATTTGTCTCCATCTCCCTCCACCTTCCTGCCAGCACTGAGCAAGACAGGATCTCTGATCTGCTGTTTTTGCTCCCTGGAATGGCAGATCCCCAGCAGCCTTCTGGTGTGGCATTTCCTTCTGGTGTCACACCAAGCAGGTTGTGGCTGTGGCTGCTTGTGGGCACAAAGGCTGTGGGAACGGCCACAGGACTACAACACATTGCAGATGTGTCAGCCAGGTATGAAATGCCTGAATTCCCTCTGGCAACAGCCCTCAGACAGTGTGGGGCATCAGATGCATTTTGAAATGACTATGTGCCCAGAATGTAGTGGACACAGACATGGGGATTGGAGTGCCCCCACCACAGCTGCCCTTTCCCACCTCACCACATTGCACCCCAAGGCAGTGCATGCAAGTTGAGGTGTGATCAAAGGCACTTCCCTGCTGAGTCCTGGCCACTCAGTGCATGTGTGACTGGGCAAGGGGCTCTGGAAATCAGAAATCCTGCCTGAGATGCTGATGGGTACTCCAGATTAAAGGTGGCAGCTGATGGGCAGACAGCTGTGGGGAAGCTGCATTACATGGAGGCTCAGAGGAGGGTGTGATGCTGGCACTGATATCCAGAGGTGCCCTGTGGGATTTAGGAGTGGTCAGAAGGGAATTACCCTTCTCCCCAGAATGAACAGGGAAAGCAAGCAGTGTTAATATCTTTTCGCGTGTCCCTTCTGCCACCTTTCCCCAGAGCCAGAAAGCAATGTCTCTCCTGAGGCTGCATGGTGGGATGGGAGAGTTGCTTTGTCCTGTCCCTCAGAGATGGGAGCCACCAGGGCTCTGCCAGGCACACTGGGCATACTGGAAGCTGCTATCAGGCTGCCAGAGGAACTGGTCCACAGCCCCACACCCCTGACCCTGCACAGTGACAGTGATGGTGACATCAATGGTAGCAGTGGATGGTGATGCTGTTGACAGTGCTGTGGTGTGTGTGCTGCACGCTGCTCCTGAAGAACTTCATTAGGATAATTCTGTGTTTGTTTTTCTGGTGTTGTTGTTTTTAGTTTGTTTAGGGGTTTTGGTTTTGGTTTTGGTTTTGGTTTTGGTTTTGGTTTGTTTGTTTGTTTGTTTTTCCTGACGCTGCTGGCATGACACTCCAAAAGGTTTTGCTTCTGCAGAGATGTGCTTTGCACAGAATCCCCAACCCAATTTGTGTCCCCTGCTGGGGACCGGCTGTGTCCCAGCCTCGCCATTCGTGTTGGGGCTAGACAGAGCAGGTGGAGACCAAACAGACCTGAGGGCTGCTCCTCCTTGCTGCACCCCCACGGCAACCCCCAAGGTTTTCCCAGCCATGATCTGCCAAACAACAATGCCTTGTGTCACGTCGCTGCAAATTACCCTCCCTGCCCCATGGCCCAACCGGCGCATGGGCGGCAGGGCCTGGTGGTTGCAGATGGTTGCAGGGGCATGTCCCCACCAGCAGCCTGCTGGCAGAGAGCTTGGGCGAGCTGCAGGGAAGCCTCGCTGGCTGATGCTTTCAAAGCTGCATCTCCCCAGGATGAGGTGGGTGGATCAGAGTTCAGTTTCTCTGTCAGGTTTGAAAACAATGCTTTTAAGTCAATGCCTGGGACCAATCCAGGCTTTCTTTTTTTCTTCCTCATTTTTTTTTTCTCCCCCTCCAGTGTTTCTCACAAATCAAAAAGTCAGAAAGAAGTTGGTTTCAGTGTGAAATGAGTGATTTTTGACTTTCAGCATCATTTGAGGCTCAGGGGCCATAGGAAAAAGGAAACACAAGCAGGGAGCTGGGGTTGAGTTTTAAAGGCCATGAACTTTGCAGAACCCTTGCCAGGGGAAGGAGAGCACACACCCAGGAAGTTTCATGCAGCAAGCAGTGTGAGGGGATGCATTGCATTTGCCTGCCAGCCACAGGCTGCTGCACGGCGTCTCTTTAAACATTGAGCTCTGCACCGATGCTCCTCTCTGGTGACTCCCAAGTGCTCTTCTGGATCCACTGCCAGGCTGGGGCTTGGCCAGCACACAGCTTGGAGGACTTTTGCCAGTCCCGCACGTGTATCAGTCGGGAGGGCAGGACTCTGCGGTCCAGCGCATCCCTGCGCTTTCCAGCCGGGAGTGCTGCCACATCCCACTGATGGAGTAATTGCAATATTGTCATGACATGGAGCAGATCAAAGACTGGGTGCAGGGGAGGTGGCAGTGGTGGTAAGAATGACATGCAGTTTGCATTTAGAAAGCACTTAAGAAGCAATTATCCAGCGCTGGGAGACCTGGCCAGAGAGTGTGGCTCATGTATTTTAATGTGTATTTCAAAGAGCTGAAGATCGGCGCTCAGCGGGAGGCCTGACAGTCCTTGAGCAGCTGTGTGCAGCATGCTGCGGGCCAGGCTGCGCTGCAGTGGCCTCACCGAAGCTGCAGGCTGCCCGTACACGGTCCGCTTGCCCTCGTCCCCGGCTCCTTGCCGCTCTGCTGTGTCGAGCTGGACAAGAGGTGAGGAGGAGAAGGGAGTGTTAGCATTGCCCCTGGGCATTACCACTCTGGGGCAGCTCCTTGTTCCTGGTGAGGGAGGTAGGTGCCCTTTCGGATAGGATGCTGGGCTCTACTCTGGCTGCAACAGCCAGCTGCAGCAATGCCAGCTTTGCTGCTCTGGCACAGGGGCTCAGGACCTCTCCGGCATGCTTGTGCCAGCCACCGACTGTGCTGGTGATGGGATGGGCCTGTCTCACACTTCCCTGCAAATCCCACAGCAGCTGTACCTCCCTCTGCAATGAAATCTGGTACCTCCAATGCACCCCGAGGACACAATGCACCGTCCTGCTGATGGCTTCCCTGAATCAGTCATGCTTGCTCCATCATCTCCCTAGCTTCTCAGCACTGAATCACTGGGCTGCAGGAGAGCTGTGGTCCTGCTGGCTCCCTTTCTGCTTAGCAGCGGGCATTGCTAATGGAAAAGCCTCTGTAGGGAAAGAGACCACCTAGGAGAGGCTGCCTGGTCCTCGTTTTCTAATTAGAAGCAGGCTTAGACAGACTAAACAGGTTAATTAGTAATGAATAATCGCCTGTAATTATCATCTTCACTGGTGCCTGGAGGAGCAAAGAGCAGAATGGGTAACCCCCTAACCTGAGCTGGAGACCTGTCATCTTCCAGGGAACATCCCACAGTCTCCCAGCTCCTGGGCTGGCCCAGGGTGGGCAGCCAACAACACCCTGGAGCAAACTCATCATTAGGTTGATGCTGAGCTAAACCTTCAGACCTTCAGCATCTGCATGTGAGGAGGTGAAGGACAGTGAGAGGGCAAGCAGGTACAGCTGGCATCACACCATGGATGGAGCTGGGAGCATCCCCAGTGCCTGGGCACCTCTGTGCAAGGCATCTTGGGTAGTGAGGTGGATTGTGAACTGGTTGAAGGAAAGAAGTCAGAGAGTTGTGGTTAATGGGGCAGAGTCTAGCTCGAGTCCCTCAGGAGGTGGTACTGGTACAGGGACCAGTACTGTTCAATATATTCATCAACAACCTGGATGAGGGCACAGAGTGCACTGTCAGCAAGTTTGCTGATGATACAAAACTGGGAGGAGTGGCTGACACACCAGAGCTGTGCTGCCATCCAGAGAGACCTGGACAGGCTGGAGGGTTGGGCGGGGAGAAATGGAATGAAATACAACAAGGGCAAGTGTAGAGTCTGGCAGCTGGGAAAGAACAACCCCAGGTACCAGTATAAGTTGGGGACTGACCTGCTGGAGAGCAGCGTAGGGGAAAGGGACCCGGGGGTCCTGGTGGACAGCAGGGTGACCATGAGCCAGCATGTGCCCTTGTGGCCAAGAAGGCCAATGGCATCCTGGGTTGTATTTGAAGGGGTGTGGTTAGCAGGTCAAGAGAGGTTCTCCTCCCCCTCTACTGTGCCCTGCTGAGGCCGCATCTGGAATAGTGTGTCCCGTTCTGGGCCCCTCAGGTCAAGAAGGGCAGGGAACTGCTTGAGAGAGTCCAGCGCGGAGCCACTGAGATGATGAAGGGAGTGGAACATCTCCCTGCTGAGGAAAGGCTGAGGGAGCTGGGGCTCTTTAGCTTGAAGGAGAGTGAGGGGTGACCTCATTCATGTTTATAAATGTGCAAAGGGCAAGTGTGAGGAGGATGAAGCCAGGCTCTGCTCTGTTATGTCCAGTGAGAGGACAAAGGGCAATGAGTGCAATCTGGAGCATAAGAGGTTCAACAGAAAGATAAGTAAAAATTCTTCACTGTGAGGGTGACAGAGCCTGGGACAGGCTGCCCAGAAGGGTTGTGGAGTCTTCTTCTCTGGAGACATTTAAAACCCACTGGGATACATTCCTGTGTGACCTGCCCTAGGTGGTCCTGCTCTGTCAGGAGGTTGGACTGGATGATCTTTCAAGATCCCTTCCAACCCTTAACATTCTATGATCTCATCCACAAGGGCAAGTGTGGAGTCCTACAGCTGGGCAAAGGAATAACACCAGGCACCAGTACAGGTGAGGGGCTGAACCGCTGGAAAACAGCTCCACAGAGAAGGACCTTGGAGTCCTGGTGGACAGTAAGTTCTCCATGGGACAGCAATGGGCCCTTGTGGCCAAGAAGGCCAATGGTCTCCTGGGG
>JAAGNO010030057.1:20188-32992 GCA_033439905.1 Ceryle rudis | reverse complement strand
GATTGGGCTTTGGTATCCCAAGAAAAATATACTCAGATAAGTCACAGGCACATCTGAGCTTGTTTGCCTGCCCTCCAACCAGCTGGGTACAATCCAGACCTGTGCAAGGAGCCATGCACAGCCACAATAGCACAGCATCAAGCACTTCACGCCTGATTTAATTTACCTTGCTTTTATGTTTTTCTGTTTTATTTTTTTTAGCTTGGCTGCAAAATCAACACTACACCATTTCCAGAATGTGGCTGGACTGTGTTTGGCAACTTGAACAATGTCAGAGCAAGGTCACATCTGTTTAATAGACGCATCTATAACTCTGGCACCTTGTACTACTAGGGCATTCCACTGCACTGTAACTCAGTAGCCCAGAATGCCTTAAAATGATGCTCTAAAGTGTAAGAAACATTTCACCAAACCCAAGCAAAGGCTAAGGCACAACAGAGATGGGTCTCTAAATAATACTATCCCTCTATCTACAGCTAAAGCTCAAAATACATTAAAACACTCTTAATACAAGGGAACAGAGTTTGCAGCGTCTGCAGAGTCCCAAAGGCCCACGACAGCCTCACAGCAAATTCTACTACAAGTGTGCTCAGTTTGAAGTGTGCCCACATTTTTCGATGCATCACACCCAAGCATATATTTTTCCGTATTTTGACACATGAGGCAATGAGGTTTATTTTCTACCTTAGTACTTTGCATATCAATAGGAGAAAGATACCATGCCTTTTGGGAAAGAAGCAATATGTATGTCATTCTGATTTCCACCTGCAGGCTCTCTTCTTCCTAACCAAAGAAAGGATTAAAATAATGCAGCTTCAACTACTTACATATGAAAAGTCATATGAATAAAAATAAACTGCTGGTATTAATGAATTAACATCTAAAAGGAACATTTTAAAATATAAACTAAGATATTCTAAGCTCTTTCCTTTAGCATTAAACAATTACGTACTTCATTGGAAGCTGACCCACATTTAAAATACAATTTGTGTTTAATACATATACAGTTCTGCTCTTTGATAATCTCATCTCAGAATAGCAACAATAGGACTGCATTTTGGAAATCAAACTATCCAGGCACAGATCAAAGTCAAGCCTAACATGTTTCTTCTGCCCTTAAAATTAAGAGAAATAAAGTAAGTGGCTTGAACCAATGTGAATCATTGTCCTCTGAAAAGGTAAAGACCAGTAACTTCTATGAAGGTTTAATATCTAAATTCTGAAGATGCTGCAAAGACTAAAGGTAATAAAGATTTTTACGAACAACTTCACTTCACTTGTTCGTCTATAACTGAGTTTGTGTGGGCTACTTGGCACAGTGATGCCACGAACCTGTAGGAAACTTTCTGCATATCCACTTTTCAATATATTAAAGAAATTATCTGGTGTGGGTCTGAACCTTATTGAGCCCTCAATTCAAAACACAATCTCCTTCTGAACCAAAATCCTCAGGAAGCACATTTCTGAAAATACTATAAAGAAGCAAGTCACATACAGTAAGATAAAGTGATCTCCGATCTGAAGCCCAACAGTTACATTTTAATTTACACTAGAATATTTTAATGTTGTTATCCAGTCAGTAAAGTAACTCAAGATGCAAGAATAAAAAGGGAAGACTCATAGGGAAAAAGGTCACAAGGTCCACAAAAGTTAAGAACTTCACTTCTGTTTGAAGCATCAGCATTATGTTTTTGAATGCCACAGCTCTCATATAAAGGAATTGTTTAATACATTCCCATTCTGTTTGAAGGGAAATTAAATTTACATTCTTTGGGAATATGGTATTGTAATTAGTTCATGACTTGATTACACTTTGAAGTGAGCCAGGACTGCATATGGTGCATACAAATTAGTTAAGTTATGGTTACCTACCTAAAGAAAAAGCTACGGAGTTAAGAAGAAAGTTAGGGACAAAGACAGGGCAGTCCTTTGGAGCTTTCAGGAAGCATATTTAAAATATCAAATTCAAACCTAGTCTTTGGACTACTGATGTCAGGTGGGAACAGAAATAAAAAACACAGTTTCCGAAACAGCTAAATGAGTTGTTTTCAAAAAATAATCTTTCCATCTCCACCCATACCACCTGCAGGGCAGCTCTTGAAATTGATCCTAAAAACCAAAAACAATAAAAAAGATTTCCTGCAGTGGTTAAATTTGCCAGTATGATTTATTCCTAGTACTTACATTTTTTTTTTAATTTCTTTTATAGACAGCCTGAGTTTTTTATCATCTATCAACATGCTGTTCCACCCAAATGATGAAATTTCCAATTTTGCTTTAAACATACTGAAAAATATTGAAATGCACAATATAAAAATAGAATTGGCCAAACAAAAAGATAGATTTGAAGAGAGCAAGGAAAACCCACCATTGCACAAGAGAAGTCTCTACCATACTTTCAAAAAGCAAAAGCAGCTTGGGGTACAGGATTTGATCCTATGCATTGAAAATCCTTTCCACAAGACATGCCAATCAAACTGGACAGCTTATCTGCCATGTTGTCTAGTTCAAAGGTGGGTAAGGACAAAAATATCACATGTCATCATATGCCAGCAGATGTGCCTGGATCAATAAATGCAAATACCATCTCAGAGCTTACACTTTCCATTCCAAGTGGAAAACGCATCTCCATCCTTATCTTCATTAATACAAACAAAAGAATACATACAAGCAAAGAAAAAAGAAAATAAAGGTTTATTCTGCAACCTGAACAACTTTCTTCTAGTTAAAAGGAAGAATGCAACACAACACAAAAGTCAAGTTATGCCACCACACACACTGACAAAAACATGCATTTTCATAATAATGAAGATAAAAAAAGCTGTTGACAGGAAAACTAAGAGCCTGAATACACAAAATACAGATCTCACAGATCACTGCAACAAGCTACCAATCCTGGCACAGGCCATAAGAAATTTTACTTCTGGCTTAAGAACTGTGATGGCAGGACATTTTCCTCACTGGCAAAAAAGAGTTTGTTTAGAACATACTCCCCCCTTTCAGGGAAGCTCTGCCAACATCTATAGCGACTTTCAGGATTTAAAGATTTCCTTTGGCATTTGCTTAGACAGCACAGCTACCTAGCCTCTTCCACTGGAAACTGTTAAGGAACTTGTTATGTATGGATTTGTCTATCAGCAGGTAAATGTACAATCCTTTTTTTTTTTTTTTTGGGGGGGGGATGGAGCCTGGAGATTCAGCCATATACAATTTCAGTGCAAAACAGTCCCAGCATCTGAGAACAACAGCACACATTTCATCATGTACGACAGAAAATAATCTCAACCTGTGCTGTGTAAGAATATGAAGTCAAAAGAAGGTATTTCACCTATCATCATCCACGAAAAGAATGCTATTCTTTTCCTCTTACATATTTAAAGTGCAAAATTAAACAAATAAAAGGAACACTGCATAATTTAGCTTTCATTTTCTATCAAATTGCTCATAATTGTAACCATAAAATGATAATATTCTACCATATGTGCATCTGCAAAGCCGACAAAAGCACTGGTCAGCCCCTGCGACAAGAAAAATGGGCCTGTCGCTCCACCTAGTGCCCTTGCTGGATATTACCGCTCTCCTCCTCGACGTACGGACTGCTTGTCAAATTTTGAGGTTAATTTTGTTACATAGAGGGTTCTAACACATCCCTTTGAAACATGAAAATCCGCCATGCAATCCTCCTGCTACTGCTCTGCCTCAAATTACACTCCCCTCCATCCAGCTGCAGTCGCAGCTTTACATAAAATACCCGTCACTGGAAGTACTTGCTGGTTTAGTTGCAGGCCTCTGTGAGAATTTAAAAAAAAAAAATAAATCATTCACAGTTGCCACTGTTACTGTTTACACGAAGCCATTTGTCGTATCAGCATCACTCGATATTAAAACGGACACGTTCTTCACTCTAATTTGACAACGAGCTCCTGGCAGAAGCCCGAGGACAGATAAGGTGCTTTTAGCCTATATGGGAATTGAGGTATCTGAGAAAGGATGTTCAGCCTGTTATGTTTAGACAAGTAAGAGGAGTTATTTAACAGGATAAATGTGAGCTCGGAGTCAGATGTGTGGAGGAAAGGGGACAAAGAGGCAAAAGAGAAACGGAATGTAAAACCTGAACTTGGTGAGAGCAGAGCTACAGCACCTCCATCTCAATTAAAGAATATGCATAGTAAATCAAAAAGGTGTCTGCTTTGCAGGGAATAAGAATGTAAGATCACAAAACATCAACTCGTTTTATAACAAAGCTAATCAGGTTTGGTCTCAGTTACTATCAGAATGGGGATCACCTGAGAATACACAGTGGTGTCTGTCTTGTTGCTCCCTTTCGGGAAACAATCAATCATCACTCTTAATTTTGTATACTCGATGTTTCTCACTGTTTTCCTTACAGCCCTCAAATGGGAATAATGCTGACAGAGAAAATCAGACTCTCCTTCAGCCAGGCTTCGCAGAATGAGAGACTCCTCATTCAGGTCCACACTGGAAAGGAAAACTGTCCTCTATAGGAAATTCTTTTGTTTTCTGCTTCCTCATGTGGTTGCCACTTATCTGGCACAATCAGCATCAGACTTGGGTATTTCAACTTTCTTTTTCCCCCCCTTTTAAACTAGAACATACTCAGAGAGGAGCACACAGATTTTTAACCTGACTATTGTCAAATGATCCAAGTAGCAAGATTAAAAACTGTAAATATTGCTGGACCAAAACAGAAAAAAAATAAATACCAGTGAGCCAAGAAATCTTGCCCTTCTTACTGAACTGCCTTCAGTGTTATACCTAAAACAGGACAGAATGTAAAAATCTCAGATCATTCTAAAAAATTATTTTTTTTCTTTTAAAACTATTGCTATTTTGACAGTCTTTCTAACCCTGTTAGAACACAATCTGTTTGCACACTGTTGATGAGAGAAATGCAATGCTCCTTTTCCTAAAAGGTGGCTGAGGTCAAATCAAACTCCATACAAGCACACTAACACTGATTTTAAAGGAGGTGTCCCCAAACCCAAAAGCATTCCATGTCAGAACGGTGAAAAGATCCTATTTTCCATCACGTCCTCCACACATCTCTAGTTAAAAAAAGTATTTCAGAATTATTTCAAAGGCCTCAAAGTTGGTCCTTTCTTGTAAAAACTGTCCTTAAACTTGACAAACTGAAAAGCACTGGTTTCACTGAACCAAAGCCACTGAAGAAAGATTTAATAACAGCCTCATTGTAAGGTGCATTGTTGTAGGACTATTTAATATACAAGATTAACACATCTTATCTCCCACTTTCACTGAAACCTATTATACCCTTCATTAATACATGCACATTTCTACATCATTTACAACACTGAGGTCTCAAATAGTATTGTTTGAAACAGGGTGTGTCCTGCTGCTCTTCCTGGTGTTAAGCTCTTTCTGCAATAAACAGTACTCAAAAATAAGCCTCACGGCTCAAAATGGAAGACATGGCTAGGTTAAGTAAACAGGGTTGCTTGAAACCGAGAGAAATTAAAATTGCCTTGCCAACACACTGGGTTCCATTTCTTGACTTCGGTTCCCTCACACCCAGACCAAAAGGTGACACATCCACATACTGAAAGACAGGAAATTTCTACCATCCCAACCTAATGAACAATGGTAGTCTTTCCTCCTGACAATTTGAGATTTAGCAGTAGGTAAAGTGAACCACAGCTCCTCAAATTAACAGCTATTGTCAAATCTTTCTGATTCAGATCATCAGATAAGAAAATGAAGCTGTATGGTACAAAAAGTACACCTCTTTCCCAGATTACATACATTTGTGTCTGTAGATATACCAGGACAGACCAGTGAAGAGTACCTTAATATTATATGAAGGAGAGGGAATCCAATAAGGGAAAATATAATTTTTTACATTCTCAGTAGACCAAAGGGACCGGGTTGGTCCTTACTCTTGCACAAACAGGAGAAATGCTATGATGCAGGTAAATACAGAGTGAGCAGGACAGAAAATTTCTGTTGGAACCACTTCAGGACGATGAATATGCATTTGTCCAGCAACTGAACAAATAGATTCAGGTGTTTATAAGGTTTTCTGTACTTCTACCCATCAGGTTCCAGACAAGGAGGCAGAGAACTTTGACAGAGTTCCCCTAAGCTGTAGAACTGCTCTCCGCAGAAGGCTGTAAATGTTTAAAGTTTATATGGACTCAGCTAAACAAATTTGTAACAACAGGAAGATCCATCCAGACCTACCAAACACAAAGAAACATTGAGAATGCATGTTTTAATTGCCGATTTCTCAACATTAGGAGATTTCAGGGGGCAAGTATTGCTACCTGCTTACCCTGACCTTATACTTTGCCACATGCTTATGGCCACCGTCCATGTTAAAACACCAAACTTTGTCCTTTGACAGGGTACAGACATTTTATGTTCCCATCATATTGCAATCAACAAGTTAAATGAATTAGAACTTGCTAAGCAAAGCGATACCTCTTCTCCAACCATCTTAAGAGAACTGCTGTCCCTTACAAATTGTTGGAAAGCATGTTAACAAAATTCCTTTTCCCTCACACTTGACTTTCTGAAGCTACCTTATACCAGCACAAAGGTTTCCAAATCAAATGGTTAATATTTAGTGAACAGGAAGAAAATGAAGGGCCCCAGAATGATTCTACTTACAAGTATTGATAGTAAAGATTTAAATTCTAGGAGCCAAACATACAGGTCCTGGGATTTTTGTACTGTCCTTGGAGGTAAAGATACTTACTCTGTCTGGTTAATTCTGTGTTAGAAAAACGGTGTTGCAAGGACTGGCCTATTCCCAGAGTGATACTGACCCATTCACATTTACTTTTGTCTTTTTAGAAGCTTATATGCCTTATGGTAAAAGAAGTTTCATGAGGCTCTGGAAGTGCTATCTCCTGCAAGAAAACACTCATCTCATACCTCTATCCTCACATTTATTACCACAGAAAAATAGCTGTGATTCCAGAGGTATTCTTGGCTTCTTTCAGGGAGCACACTAAGATACCCATCCAGATGTGTAAAAAAACAACGAAGTCCTATGTATTGTCAGGGAAGACAGAGAACCTCTTCTCCACAGCTATGACTTCCCCTCGCCCCCTCCCCCCGCCATTGCAGTTCTCTATTCCTCCTAGAGAAACACTATCAAGAGTCAGCCTTGAGGATATCTGTTGGTGCTGGAGGGCTCTTACTCCAGAAGACAGGAATTCCAAAATGTAAACTCAGAAGTGCTCATCAGAATAGAAAATAGCTGAAAAAACTTTGCATAGAGACAGTTACTGGCAGCAAGAAAATGATACTCACAGATATCCTCCTCTCAAAGGATTAATGTTTGAATAAGAAAATAGTTCTTTGGCAAATTCTTTACTTACTGCAATACAGTCAGAGTCACAGTCAGATGCCTCCATGCATAGAGCCACTCTCCATAAAATAAATAAATAAATAAATAAATCTGTTATCCAGTGGGTCTGAAGATAATGCAGGGCTCACCATGGATGCTTCATGGAATCACAGAATGGTTTGAGCTGTAAAGTACCTTAAAGATCATCTAGTTCCAATCCCCCTGCCTTGGGCACAGACACCTTCCACTACACTAGGCTGATAAAAGCCCCATTCAACCTGGCCTTGAACAATTACAGGGAGGGTGCATCCACAACCTCTCTGGGCAGCCTGTTCTAGCGTCTCACCGATCTGGAAGTGAAGAACATCTAATCTGAATCTACCCTCTTCCAGTTTAAAACTATTACCTATCATCCTATCACTTCACTCCTTAATAGAGTCACTCCCCTTCTTTCCTGTAGACTCCTTCAAGTACTGGAAGGCCACAATAAGGTCTCCCCAGAGCCTTCATTTATCCAGGTTGAAGAACCTTAACTCTCTCATCCTGTTCTTATAGCAGAGGGGCTCCTCCCCACAAATTATATCTGTGGCCATCCTCTGGATCTGCTCCAACAGGTCCATGTCCTCCTTATGTTGCAGATCCCAGAGCTGGACCCAGCACTGCAGGTCGTGTCTCATAAGACAGGTGAGACACTGTAGAGAGGCAGAATCATCTCCCTCTACCTGCTGGCCACACTTCTTTCGATGCATGCCAGGATGTGATTGACCTTCTGGGCTGCGAGCGCACATTGCTGGCTCCTGTCCAGCTTTTCAGCCACCGGTATCCCAAAACTCTTCTCCACTTCAAAGAGCTTAGTCAAGTCAGGTACTGAAAAGGTCATCTTGTAAAATAAATTTATTATAATCACAAGAATGTATGACCCATAAAAGACACTACAAGCAAACGGGGAAAAATACTCAATGCTAGAAGATTTTATACAATAGGGGCCTATAAAAATGAGAGAAATTAGGGGTATTTTCCAGACCAACAAGTCATCCAGGTAACATGCACACCAAGCTATATGGGAATGCCTGTTTCTTGCCAACAAATAGAAAAGGAATATGAGTGCATGTGAAAACGTTATAAAGGCCCTAGACTAGAATTGACTGGATTTCAAGATGATGACTGGAAGTAAAAATAAATAAATAATTGGAGAGCTAGTTTCCTTACAGAAGTTAGGAAACACAACACATTAAACACAACACATGAAACTCTTCAGTGAACAGTTCAGTGACCCAGAATACAAGATCCTAGAGGTCTCAAGTGATACTCCTGCCAAGACCAAGGCACAACAAGCATGAACATTCAGTGAGGTGTTCTCATGGACAAACATCATGGAGACCGGGGGAATGACACACCCCAAACAACTAACTTCTGGAGTTCAGGATTAACTTAGAAGCCAATACTGCAGCAGACTTGCTCAGTTATCTCTCCTTAATTTCAACAGATCAAGACAACACCCATGCATTTTCTATCTCAAATGGAAACTTAGTCCTCTGCTAATAGTTAGGAAACTTCATCGTTGCAGTATCTGAATAGCTTACAAGTATCAATGGACATACTGTCATCATCTTTGTGTGTTCACTGTAAAAGAAAGGTCACATTCCATAAAGGAGAAGGTGAGCTACAGAGCAGGTACGTGATTTACATAACTTCTCATAGAATTTTGTGCAGCGTAAGATAATCCACATGTATTAGATCTCAGAGTGCTTCCACAACAGCCTGCAATGCTATTATTTCAGGACCATTTTCTGAACTGTTGTGCCCTGTACTGGCAGTGTAGCTCTGCAGTCAGTCTCCCTAAGAGTCTGCTCTCTAGCTAAACCAGGAAAAAAAAAAAAAAAAAAAGAAGGAACCTGCAGTTTCCACTTTTTTTGACAGTTTTCACCAGTAAGACATTTCATATATTCTTGCCTTCCCCTTCCAAGGATTAAGGTGAGAGAGAACTGAAGCAAGATAGGGGCAAAAATTAAAGCAGTAACTGTACCATAACACATCTGCCTCTGAAGTGAGAAGGAACAGACAGCACCAAAACATCTTCAGATCTGACAGGTTGCTCTGCTACCAATCTGCACTAGCAGGTGAGACATGTCACTCCATGACAAGTATCAGAAATAAAGAAGCTTAATGCAACTGCATTTCTCTCTATCATGCAACAGGACACGACAAGCGGTTCTAACAAAATGTGGGGATTTTTCTCCCCTGAGCTGCAAAGCTTAAAAATTAGCACTTTATGTATGCTTGTTCTTTTAATGTCTGCATTTATTAAAGAGCAAAACAACCATGCATCTGAAATGCCAGAGAAATATGGATCCATAAATAATGCCACATTCCTATTCACACCTAATCTAAATATTTATGTAGTAATTTACCAGCAAAACATGCAAACTATTCTTTAAATGTTACATTGTATTAAAGGTTAACCACATGACATGTTTTATTATGAGGCTCTGAATTATGTTTAAGACAAGTTTTTATTTTCAGTGGAAGCTCTGGTGTTGAAACAGATGGACAGAGGCAAGGAAGTCTAGTCACCTCTCAAAGATGAATGCTGAAGTACAGGCTTCTTCAATATTTTTTCAGTCTACATAGCCATAGGCCATGCAACTCAGCAGCATACTGATTGAGAGAGGAATGGTCACCTTCTTCACAACTAGAAGAGCTAGAAATAGATCTATTAGTGAGGCTTGGTTCTTAAAGCAAGACCGATGATGCTGCATTTCACTTAGAAAAGCAGCCTCTACTGAAATCAGCACGGAATAAAAAAGGCTGTGTACGTACCTCTGAGAGATATGTTACATCTAAGAGCACAACTGCCCCCAGTATAAATACATGCCCTGGGATTTCCTAACAGACCTGCAAGAGGTAGCCTCATCTTGTCAGTGTTGTAATGCTTCTCTGCCCAGTACCTTACACAGAAATTCATGATCCGCTCCTCACTCAGTTCTACAAAATCCAGCTTCTCTTTTACTTCATATCCTGCTACAGTCATCATCACATATTTATGGTCTTAACTGTTCCTTTTGGTTCCTACTTGAGCTCTTGCCTTCATGCCTTCTGTTCCTAAAACCTTTAATATTAGACATAGTTTCCAACTTATCTTCTATTTTCTCTCTTATACAAGCCTTTCTTCAGAAATACTACTTTGCTGACTTAGTTTCCAATTCTCTTGATCTCTACATGATCTTCCACACCGAATACTTTCTTCATGTCATCACTTTCCTCAGATGCAAGACCTTTGAAGCTCACTACAGACTCAGACATGGAGAACCCGATACAAAGATTCTCTGGTGTTTTGATTTTTCACTAGGAGTCGCTTCCATTTACACTATTCTGAGTAAGGTACACTCTTGTGTGACTGTTTTAAGCCTATCAGTCTGCCAGTTTACAAGGCTGTAGAGTGGAGGGGAGGAAAAACAAAAACACCACACTTAAGTAGAGTTCTAGGAAGTAAGTATTTTCCACTTTGGAGGATAAGAATAAATTGAGCACTACTGCCAATATTAGCACTTCCTACCCTGAAACTGTTGTGAGACATTCCCCAGCTCTAAACACAAGCTATTCACAAATAAATATTATGACTGTTTTAAAATGTATTCAAATAAACAGTAGGAATGATTAGAAAACACTGCCCAACTTCTTCACATTTCCTTTGTGACTGTTTAGTGCACACATCTCTAACTCATCAGTAGGAAAGGCTCATTTCTTCCAGATACAGCTAATCAGATAGAGTTACATGAGGAGATCTATTAACGTTCCCTGCTTCAGTGAGACATGAAGTGCAGACTTATTGATGGAATCTGCATTTTTGGCTCTCATTTGTTCTGCTTGAATAAGGTTACCAGTCTGAGGCAACATTTTTAGACACTGGTATTTTGAAAACCATTGGTATCCAGGACTACACTTTTCCTCCACTTCACCATATCTAGATCAAAAAAAAAAGAGGAAAAAAAATGTACCAAGCTAGAAGCATAAATGCTCATTCTTAAGATGCAGTAAAATCTTTCATTTCAATGATATACAGAAGTACTCAGAATGTATTACAGCTGATCAATGCAGAAAAGAGGTACAGAATACTACTGAAAATAGACCTTATTTGTATGCGCCGCATACAAATATGTTAAAATACGTAGTTACATATGTTGTTTGGAGTTAAGTAGCTTTCACAGAAGAGAATCATTGCAATTATCAGTGGTAATAGCAAATCCTCTCTGATACAGATGTTTACTTCCTGTTCCAAGAGCTACAGCAGGAAACAGCTCTGTTAAAAATACTTGTCTAGCACCAGCCACAGTGTTCCCATTTGTTACCCTTAAGTGTACAACTCCTAACAAAATAGCTAGCCTTTTTTCTCCCTCCAGCGTAACTTAATGTATCTAACATATTTAGTCAACAACCAAATGCCCGCTACCATCTTTTCTTACAAACCTTCTCTAACTACAATCCTATCTCTTCAGTTTACAACTGGAACACAGAATTACTCATCTCTAGGAGACAGATAGCACTAGCTTTTCATTACAAAAAGCTCAATTAAAACCCATTTGAGAGAAGCTGAACCATTACTTCACTGTATTTTTTTTCCTTTTCCTGCCTCTTGATAGCTAGGTTGAACTTAAACATCATTAGCTGCCATGAACACTAATATGCAAAGCATATATACAGACCTATCTATAGCAAGTACATCTGCCAGTTTTGTTGCATGGGGAAAAAAGAAAAGGAGAAAAAAAAAAAGTGACATACTGACACACTTTCTTCCCAATGCCCACATGTTTACTTCTTGCCTATTTCTTTTGGAAAATGGTAGAGGTGGAACTGTCTACTCAATTTCTTAGATTTCACTGTGCACCTTCTATTTCTTAGAATGTGGCGAATACTGTCTCTACACAATATCCCTAGTACTTATAATGCAAAACACTTTATGACACTTCCAGCTCCGGGAGAAGAGAAAATGAAGCATGAAATAAGAAATATACTAGCAGAACAATATTCATTGACACTGGTAAGTCTGTATACTGCTGCACTGGGAAAGTATTAGTATTTGGGGGTTTAGGGTATTTTTAATATGTTTGCCCAGCTTTTCTGATGTCAGTGGCATGTCAGTCCTTGCAGCTTTTCTAATGTAACATGCAACCCAGGATTCAAATTTATCAAATCAGCTCAAGTCCAACTTATTTATATGTTCTCATTTAAATGACAAATATTTTTTGGCTATCTGAAGTATGTAATTCTCCTCACAGTTCTTCATAAATCCCCCACCCTTGCAAAAAGATGATCACATTTTTTGAAGAGTATGAGCTCAAACACAGGGCTAGCAATAATCTTTTTTTCCTAGCCAGAGCCAAGAGATAGAAATATTATTTTCTTTCCTAGCAAAGTCAAGGTAACAGATTCACAAACAATAAAGCCATAAGGGCTGGAAAAGGAAAACAAAA
>JAAGNO010030057.1:9309-20088 GCA_033439905.1 Ceryle rudis | reverse complement strand
AGGCAATTAAACAAATCCACAAACAATAATGCCATAAGCGCTGGAAAAGGAAAACAAAACAAAACAACCAACCAAGATGAAAAAAAAAAATCCTGACTGACCAAAGATTGACCTTAGCTGAAAAGATTTTAAATTTTTTTTTTAAATTTTGAAATTGAAAGAAAATGTCACCAAAAAATATAAAAATCATATTCTTAAAGTCCAGTATATAAAGGCAATAGACAATTTCACCCAGGCTAATTTGGTCAACCTCACACTGATACTGGATAAGATGCTCTTGCACTGTGTTTAATGCACGAGTGTAAAAATCATACAGCAACACACAGGCAATTACAGAATTCTAAAAATAGTCACATCTTACAAGTAAGAGTAGGTCAAGCTACGATTAAGAGACAATGCATTGAAGACACAGAATAAATGCTTTTCAGGGTAGACTTCCGAACCTCAGTCCCAAAGAGGGAGTGATCTAAATCAGCTCATTATAGAACGTCCTGATCTGGTGCTTGACTGGAAAGTTCCAGGCCAGCGAATGCTCCACCACAGAGAACGTATGGAAGCTGGCACTTCTGCAGCAGGTATCCAAAGCAGAAATAGATTTATTTACATCAGCTAATCAAGACTAGACTGGTTCATACATGAACACCTACCTACTGCCTCGTGCCACAAATTCAAAGTAGTCTGAAAACCACAACGTGGGTTATTTTTGGACCATAATAACCACTACAAACCCCTTCAGATCCCAATTGTACTGCTGACACCTTCCTAACAGCTCCGGGAAGATACTCCTCTTATTTTCTTTTTCATGGGAAAACCATTCCCTATATTAGAGGGCAGAACAATACTGATCAGCACATCAGTGAGTGAACTACAGTTCGAAATCGGGCTAGAAGTCGTTACAGCTAACCAACAAACGCTTAAATCTTTTATTACTGATTTGCTTAAATAATACATCAGACTCACAATAATGTAGTAGACAACTTGGAATACACAGCCCAGATTTACCAAGGATTGTCTCATCAGGAATTATTTAAAGTAAAAAAAGAGGTACAAAATTAGTGACAAAATAAGCAAAGATGTTACAACATCAATTACCACCAGGTCCAGTGCAATACTGACAGTGTCACAGCTATAGTATTGCGAATTTACACTGTGAACAAGTAATAAACATTTAAAAATAATTCTGTTTATCTCCACTTTTTTGTTTTCTTTCACTGGCTTAGGGAAGAATCATTCACACATGCAGTTGTACCCCTTTTCAAATCTACCTGGACTTTTTTTGAAGGGAGAAGTTGATATTTCACAGTTTCTAAACCGTTTTCAAAGTCTACCACTTTGGTCCTGATGTATTTCTGAAGTACAAAAGGAATTACCTCAACAATCCTTTACAAGCTTAAAAAAAAAAAATTATAATTACACAACTTAGGACATCAAAAGAATTTTTTCATACTTTTCAGCAACCTTATTTATAGACCGCTACAAATGAACAATAGTATCCTACTCAGTTTCCCTAAGGCAAGAGGGATGGGATGCTGCCAGAGGAGACAGCAAAACCAAAAGACAACTTTCAGCATCTAGTGTATACATAGGTGCATGTTTCCTTTTGCTCCCCAAAAAAACAATAAAGTCTTACTCATAAGAAGCGGTATTGAAAAAAAGGTGTTTGCATTAAGAACAGTATACATTTGGTAAAAGCTTCTTGCATTTCTCACTACATTAATGAAGACATTGACTAACCACCCTAAAATAATCTCATGCCACAAACACAACACACCACTCATCACAGCTGAAAGGCTGACATTTGCTGCGGGGCTAGTACTTCTGCACTGAACTTAGGCACATAATCCACCTCTTTTCTAATTTAACTAGAATCTATTCTAGTCTGTAGAAGAACTGCAATCTTAACTGCACAATATGTATATTTTTCCCTTGATTGCGCCTACTTGTTCTTTCAAGGGCATTCCCATTAGGAACAAACACTTCTCCATCCTCTCTCCCCCTTAAAGCAGAGTGAAAATAATCCTATCAAGGGAAACTTATTACTGTTTCCAAATTGCGTCTGGCTCTCAGCAGGCACACTCTCCAGGCAACAGTTTTGCCGCTACATTATGACTATTTTTTTTTTTTCAGATGACATTTTATACTGTAAGTAGGTAAAGGAAGGACAGATATATGTGATTTGGGACAAACAGAACCCCCCTAGTCAAGTGAAATAGCAGTGTCTCCCCTCACTCTGCACCCTCCTGCAAAGAAATTTCGTTTTCACTCGAGAACCATTTCTTAGTACATTGCATGATGCACAAATACAGATCCTTTCACAAATTATTTTTTTAAGAGAAGGATGAAACCTTTAGTTTGTTCAAATTTTGAGCTCCCAGTTACTTTGTATAATGAAGAAATAAAAGAGAACACGGAAAGGGGGAGAACAAAAGAAACCCAAAAAGCAATCATTTGATGCCTGGCTACCTGGACAACGCACACGTTGTCTAATGCTGCCATCTGCTGTCTACATGTAATGGCACTACTGCTCTAGCCGTAAAAAACATTTATTCAGTAGTGTTATCCAGACTGTAACAGTCTTCCACAACTAGTAACTTCTGGATTACCATTCTGAAAAAACAAAACCTCTCTGGTTCGTTTCCAATTTGTGTTTTTGACTTTCCACAATCATTACAAATAGATGTACCAGAGCATTTTAAATATACTGTTTCTAGTAAACAAAAAATTAATCAACCTTAAAATGAAGCCACATTCAATCGAATACAATGCTGCCCATGTGATTTTTAGGAAGTAGAAAAAGCGTGCACTTAAAATAAATTCAAACTAAAGCCACCGAGCCTGCTTCAAGATCTATTAATAAAAATGCCTCAAAGTCACAGGTAATACCACTGAATGAAGAGGAGTTTATTCAAATACGTACCAAGGAATTTAGGCATAATTTCTGGCTATTTAAAGAGAACATACATGAACATGTAAGCCTTACCTGCAGAGCCACATGAAATTTAGCAAGATGAAACAACCACTTCAATGAACATAAAGGGCCTCCTAACGTAACAAATTCACCTGTATAAAATAAGCAGGGAAAACAGATACTTCTTTGGGGACAGGACAGAGGGAACTCAAAAAGAATTGTACATTAAGAACCAAGAGCTATGTACGTCAGAACACCACTTCAAAAACAGGTCAAAGAGAAGTTGGGAGTCAGGTTCCAGCCTTTAATCTGTAAGTGTAATAACATCAACTCTCAACCTATCCATAAGAAAGGTTATATATTGCCATTCTATCTGCTGGTGACTCCTGTTGCTCAGCTCCTACACTTGGAAGAATCTTAGCTTTAGGGCAGGTTCAGAGGTATTATTTAGCCACATAACTGAATGTTACACTACTCTGCATTTTATCAGCCTCCCAAATGAATTTAACTAACACATCAGTGTCCTTTCCTACCACATGTTCTTTTGTTCCTAACCCAAGTAACATATTGCTGCTCAGCACATCTCCCCAGGCACCAGTTCCCCTTCCCTACTCAGAGGTGTTTCTAAAAAGCTGGAGCTCTCCTCTTGACTCTACAGCTCAGGCATGCGACCCTCCCAGATTCACAGCATCCACACAGTTCCTCCTCACAGAAGTAAAAAACAAAAGCCTACAAAACCCACAGCCTGTTAAAGTTCTAGTAAAATGTACTACAGGCTTGATATGAAAAATGGACTTAGTTAAAAAACAGCTAAGCAGCATCACAGGCCTATTCTCTAGATGACGCTTAGATCCAGCTTCCCACTTTCTGCACAGCACCTTTTCATGTCACATACAACATCATTATAAGATAGTTGCTTGAAAGTCCTTTTGGCCAACAGCAAGTAACACTTTAGAACAAAAGTCAAAGAAAGTAGTAAGAACTATGTCACAGCTAAGTATCAAATTTAGAAAACTACTGATGCAGTCAGTTTTACAGCGGTGGTGCCACAAAGATTGCCAGGAATGACAAAGCTTTGAAGCCACAAAATCCTCTTCGAAGCTTGGCTCCAAGCAACTATCACTTTTAAGTTTCAACTATTCTGTACTGCAATTTTAAGTGAAAGGGCCTGTCAAGCCTGAAGCACTTTAAATAAAAAATAAAAATTAAAAAAGGAAAAAAATTAAAAATTGAAACCTTGTGATTTAGCTGCAGCTTCAAAAATACAAATAAGATGACTTATACGAGACTTATTTCTTTAACTGTATGGAGGGAAGGACTTTATAAAGCACATGCAGATTTTTTTCTAAGTAATTTAAATCCCGCAGATATAAAAGGCCATACTGGTGCTATATAGGCCTTTCTAATTCTGATTTCTGTTTCTTATCATTGAGCAGATTTAGCTATTTCTTCTTCTAATTCTCAAAAAATAGTCTGACCTTGGTCACAAAAATCCTTCCTTTGGTTAAGTGAAACAGAACACACTTCCCTTACGAACTTGCTGCATCCTTCAGTACAGCAGGCAGTCCCTTCATCTTCATCCTGGAGCCCCTTCGTTTCGAAAAACGTCACAAGTCAGGAGGACAATCAAAATCAAATCACTTTTCCCTCAGCAGGTCTTTGTAGCACATTCTGCTTGCTGTGTTTTCCGTTGTTTTAAATCTGTAACATCCTCTTCAATTGGTAAGTTTTTAATTGGAACCACAAGACAAGCAGTTGTTCTCCCATTTGTGTAACTCTTGGGGACACTGTACCACTATGGTCTTGTTATTGAGCATTTTACTCCATAGGGTCTGCTAGTTTGATGCAATTGTTTTCACCACCATTTTCTTTGTCACAATCACTAAATGCAGATTTCTACCATCCTACGCATTCTTTTACTAGAGTCAGACTCAGTGAAACTTTTATCACTGTTCACTGCCTGTATCATTGTGCCTAAGTACCTACTGCCTCAGAAATTTGCACAAAATGGAAAGATCATACTTGCTCCAAATAATTCACACTTTAATGTAAGCTTTGCAGTAAAGTCTTCACCTTGTTTCTTCCCTCATCATGATCACGAAGACAACTGCTGGAGTTTGTATCTTCTCTGAACAATATTCCCCAAACCAATCCTGAATTAAGTCATCTAAAGGAATCCATTTTCTTAGTTTGATCTAATGCTCAATCTTGACTGCATCTCAGCTGTCACTTCTTGGCTTCCCCAGCTCTTCCTAGCGCTTCAGTGCTTTGTTTCCCTACCCTCTGTACCCACATTGTGTTCAGCCTTTACTCCCATTGCTCTGTGGGCTTCAAAAAGAACCTACATCTACTTTCAATGACATTCTGCACAGGAATTAACATCAGCTTGCCCTCATCATTAATGGTTATTCTACAGTCTTATCTATTAAGTTGCCATTTTTAATTATCTTCATTTGCAAGGTCTTTGGACAGCAAATGTACTTGTAAAACACTGTAAATACAAATGATTAACACAAAAGCAGTAATACAGTTTCCAGCAAGTCACATTTGAACCAGAAAATATAAGGCTGCAGAAGTAAAATACCAGTACATTGAATTAAATTTCTGATGAAACAAGGCAGTAGATCAGAGATCTCCAGTGTGCCATGCTCAATATAGCTCACATTGCTACAATAAGCAGCAAGCAGTGTTCTAGCAGAATATTCCAATTGGCTTTCAAAATAAATCTCAAGTAGGGGGTGTAATAATCAAGTTGGTAAACTCAATTTGAACATGAAACATATTGATTTCTTCTGTGGCTAATCACCATCATGATTCTAAATTACAAAGATCAGAAATTCTCTTCTCCCTCAATGCATACAGTAAATTGCAAACCAACAACAGCCCATAGAGCTGTAATTGCTATCCTGACAGGATAAAAACGCCTACTTGTCCTGTTGTGCTTTTGTCAGTCCATCTCCTTTCTACCCTTTCCCTCTGTTTACTTTATCTATTTGTTCACTGCAAAGGTGAACTTTAGAGCTATAAAAATCAAAAGCCTTTTCCACATGTTGCCATAAAGCAACAGAGGGGTCCACCTTCTTAGCCCACAACAGGGTCCTTGGATGCCCCAAAAAATCTGCTCTTTCCTGCAGTAACACATTGCACATTCTCAGCTTAGTCAATAACCAAGATTAAGGACTAACGTATCCCACATATTCCAGTGTTACTTCTTTATATGTTGCACTTCATTTCAACTGAGTATCTTCACGGCACATCCGTTTTTGTTTTTTTTAAGATAGTTATCCTTTTTTTCAAGTTACTCCTGAAATACTGATTTCCCCTGAGAATCCTACAACACTGAACTTACCCAGAAAGATAAGCATCACCAGAGGTATTCATTGAAACTAAGATCTATGATAAACTTCATGAGTCGGTTTGTGGTATTTTGTCACATTTCAGCCCTCAAATTTCACCTCCCGTATCTATTTAATCCTAAACCATTCAGGCGTATTACCAGTCTGAAGTGTCTAACACTTTTGATACCATTAATACATAACTACTATACAACTTGAATTATTCCTAACTGTATTAGTATGAGTTTCTTCCAAATACAATATTACCATACTATTATCTACTTCTACTCTCTTGGTTCTTAAAAGAGAAACTTGGTTTCATAAAGTCAGTGTTTCCAAGAGGTAATGTTTGTATTATTTAATGTAGAAAGACATGGATAATCTTAAGTGTGGCTGACAAAACATCCATGAAAGAAAGCCTTACATATCCTTGTTGGGATTACTTCAATAGGAAGTCAAACTCTGTCTGAAGGTAGCATCTTTGAGAGAAGTACACGCAAGACTCAACTTTGGGGTGGGACGAATGGCAGATCTTTCTTTTTCCCTTTCTAAAAGTTATCATCCAAAGAAATAAAGTTGAAGGTATTCATTTTGAAAAGAACCTGCCACACTCAGAGATTAGGATACACGATATGGGAAATTATGCTTTAGTAAATAACTGAGATTTGGTTCAAAGTAAGCATGGATGCAAATGAAAGTATGACAATTTACCAGAAGGTCCTTTACTATGACTGTCAGCTTTAACTTTTATGCTTAGACAAAGAATGATAAAGATCATTCTGTGGCAAAGAACTGCCTTGGAAAATTATAGGAGAAACCATATTGAATATCCTATCTTAATTTATTTTTTTTAACAGCCATCTACAAAGGGAAGGCAATGCTGTAAAGAATGGAGTAGCTTTTCTAAGAGGGGTAAGATAGCCCTCAGATCATGTTTATTCTCAATATCCACCACAAGACATCTTACATCTCCCCTTATTAACCTCAAAACTAGTATTTCAGCATAACTGACTACTTAAAACAAAATTTAAAAAGCAGCTCCTTTGACCAAAACATGCTGCCTCTAGCATACAGCACAGTATTCCTGTTCAACCAGTGAATATGATACTTTGGGGGAAAGAACGGTACTTTTGACCAGGGCAACGGGAGCATTCTCCCCACCCCCAAAGTAATCTTTTACTTCAGGTGTTTTACAGCATCTCTAAGAATAACCTGCAAAGAAAGGCTGAAGGCACTGCGACTGTCTACCCTCCTGCACCTCTCACCGTTCAGAAAGCAACACCCTTTCATCCTCACCATTTTCACTCTATGCATAAGCAGGTTTCACACATACGCACCTTCCAAAACATGACTGGTGGTGACTTCAGCAACTCCAAAGACTTCAGCAGCTAGATACAGCTCTTAAAAAAAAAAACCCAGAGGGTTGTTATTACTTGAAAGGAGTCTGTTGGATGTCATTGTCCCCAGCATTTGCACAGATGAATGGCTAACAAAAGAATTCAGGCATATTTTCATTAGAACTCTAAAACATTCCCAAAAGCTCCAGTTTCGTGCCAGAAATTTCATCCTCATGGGTTTAAGCAAACACAAAAAGGAATTAATTTGCATTCTCCATACAAACAAGCTTTAAGAACTGGAAGAAAAGAAGGCCCTTCCCTGATGTCAAGGAAAGACGACTATTGTCCAGTTCATTCTTTATCCACAACTGTCTGCCTGCTAATGCAAGGGCCAGGACAACTATATCATTCTTAAGCTTTCATATTCTGAAGAAATCCTACTGAGGATTTATTTCCAATTTTGAAAGAATTAGCATTTTCCATACATTTCACTGTCCACGTACTCCAAAACCACTACCTTTCTCCACCTGCAAAACTGGGACTTCTGCATTTTAGAAGTACTCCATTAGATCCCTGTAATTTAGGTCTTCTGTTAGACCTGGATCTCACCCAAATCTGCCTGCCAATTGTAGCTCCCCTCTGAGAGGTATGTAAGGAAAAGTGTTCTAGCATTATCCACTTGGTCAATTCTCCCACTAATAATTACAGCGTGAACAGAAATCTGTGCACCTCCCACCAACCAAGCAGTCTGTGTCATAATCCCCTCTGCTGATACACAAGTACTTTCTTTCCTTCCCTTGACAGAAAGGAAGAAAGCAATACTTCTTAATCATTACAAGAATACAAAATTGTATATATACAGAAAAATTACAAAAGCATACTACAAATTTTTGGAAGATGGAGGGGCAACTCAGTAGAGCAGCTGTAATCATTAGCAACAAGACAGTCATTCTGAATCAACAGTTCTCCTGTGGAGTTAGGAACACTCTCTTCCTAAGAGGGGGAAAAAAAAACCAACAAAAAAACAAACCACAACCCACAACACACCAGCAAGAGAAAAGTAGGCTTTTTCTTAATTGATCAAACTTTTAAGGACAGCTATGCCATTCCACAAAAGCCTTTGGACACAGTTTGTATGCAGCTTCATAATACAGACTTCAACTGATCAACAACAGAAGAAAACTCAGAGGGAACAAAAATATAATGATTAAAGCAAAAGAAGGCTGACTTTTGCAGACATGTTCTTGGACAACTGAAGTGACTTCATTTAAGGAAAGGTACCAAGGACTGCTAGAAAGAAAAGATATTCCTCAGCTTCCTTTGTGCTTTAAAATGACTTTCCTATGGGAAAGGAAATTCTCAACATAAAGGAATTAAGACATTTTCCCTGATGTAAATTCCTACATCTATTCAGAAAGGCTACATTGCCAAACATGACAGATACCATACTGCACTTACTGTATCACAGCTAGATAAAAAAAACAAGTTTGCAATATAAAGTTGTTCAAGAACTAGGTAAAATATCAGCATCCACACATCCAAACAGATACTTAACTTGGAAATGGCAGAAGACACTGCTTCAATTTTCACCCTGTGATTTTGCAGAAACCCTGAAGATGTCTAAGGAATTAATGTCTATGAGCAGACAAACAGAAAATATCTAAATGTTCCGCAAAGAGATTAAGGCCAAATCTGAAATGAAAATATAGGAAGATAAGAGCAGCAGTAACCTGCAAGAACCATTGTCAAATAGGTTCTTACAACTTGCAGAAAAATACAGTTTGATGCAAGCAGGTTTAATACAACCAAAGCATCTTTAGAACTTAAGGACTTTTAAAAATACAGAAAGGGGAATCTAAAGTTCACGCTTTCTGTGAGCAAAAGGGTATTTTTTACAGACTACTGCAGGTTTCCTTAATTGGCAGTAAAACTCATCTTCCAATACTTTTAAATGAAGTAGCCCTTTTGCCTTCAGTAAAGGCAGTTTTCATCTGGAGTTGCTACTGTGCAAACTCAGAAAGTAGACAGAAAACAAAGGAAAACACAACTGCCAGAACAAAGATATCCAAGTTTTAAACATAGTGCTACTACAGCCTTCATTTAATACACTGAACAAATTTTTAAATTTCTACTTCATTTTCTTCATTTTCATGAAGATGAGATGGCAGCAATATGTTTTAACTCACAGGATGAGGACAGAATTATGAGCATTTGCAAGCCACTCTGATCTCCTAGAATGAAAGAACCTAGATTAGTACAACACATTTTATCAGTCCTTAGAACGAGCTGATTTTAAGTGAGCAGCAGTATTATGTAAATTAGTTAAAAGAAAGTAGAAATTAGAAGATGATTCAAATACAGTCAAAAGGTTGAGTAAAGACAGTATACAGAGTTTCATAGAGATACATACCCACTGGCTCCATATACACATTTTCTGTTTGCACACACTAAATGGAAGTTACCACATCTCCTAATTATATTTCAAAAGAAGCTGACCATTCAATGAAGTTTCAACTACATTATTGTAATTCAGTAGCCCTGCATGTTCTCATAAAGCATGAAACACTTGTACAGAGACACGCATACACATCACCATTCTAATTTTATAATCACCGAAGGGAAAACCCACAGTGTATACAAAATACTTTTTTCATTGACTGCAAGCTACCAAAAAAAAAAAAAAAAAAATCAAACTGAGATTCCCCATCTCCTTGATAACACTGCTCCTCCTCAAAAAAAATGAGGTGCAATTTTGCATTTAACAGCACACACAAGAATTTCCCAGTTCACGTAGAGTTCTATATAACATTATTACAACCTGAACAATTCTTAGAACTACTGAAGTTTCTACATTCACAAGCTAAATTGCATAGTGCTGACTATGTCCAGAAAGTAGAGTTACGCATCAGGTCGTTTTTATGGTTCATCCTCTGAAAAAGGAAGAAGTTGCATGGGAAAGAACATAAAATGCTAGGTACAGTTTAATATCCGCAATTTCATGTTTATGTATGCTTATCCAGATCACAAAAAAAAAAACAACAGACACAGACCCTCCCAGACTTTCTCCCCCCCCAAAAGCCAACACAAACCCGCCCCAAAACAAGAAAACCCCACACCAAACCAATGGGACTTCAGCCTAAACTGAGCATCTCATGGATCTCTGCAGTTACCAGGAAGCTCTCTCTCCAGACCCAGGCTC
>JAAGNO010030056.1:8573-22189 GCA_033439905.1 Ceryle rudis | reverse complement strand
CTGCGGGTTTAGTGTGAGGCAGCGGAAACTCTTTCCTAAAATAAATAAATAAAATAATAATTCAGGGAGGTGAGTCTTGGTGTTCAAGATGTTTCCGCATCAATAACCTGTCTGTGCCCCCCATCTGCCGTCAGCGCGACGGGCGAGTTTCTTGGCTACTGGTTCCCAACTTGTTTTGACTGAGTAGGAGCAACTTGACACACGGAACGGTACCAGACTGCAGCTGAGTCAGAAATGATTGAACTGGTTAGATTATCACTTCCTACACACACCTCGCGGAAATTGTCCCCAGAATCCAAATGAAGGGAACTTCCATGGGTGGGGGGAACAGCTCCAAAGGCTTTTAGGCAAGTATATAAATAAGTAATAATAACAATAAAAAAAAAATCACTGACCGTTATATCTAAATGCCAGAGGACTGAGAACCCACATGGCCCAAGTGAGTAGCCCTTGGGGGTCACCTTCTGTGGGTGCAGAGCTTGTGCTTCACAAACGTTGAAGGTGACTTTGGCGGCCACGTATTTCTGGCTGCAACTCCAGCGTTGTCTTGAAGCAGGTACTCAAAACACTGCTCTAACATGGTTCTGCCAGCAAGCAAGCAAGCAGCGTTCCTCATCGAGATGAACTATTTCAGCCTAAGTAACTCAGAGCTAGGAAAGACAACATGAAGGACAGCAGAACGCTCCTGGCACATTTCATAAGTCAAGCAGGATCAGGCACTTGAGTGAAATTCTTGTGTTTTGGTCTGGAGGAGGCTTGTTCCCTGAGAAACTGTAGCGTGCACTGAAGGATTTCTCAGTAGTCTGGAGTCTGCTTTGGACCCTTAATAAGGCAAATGGACAAGGAAAAAAGAGCAGCAGGGATGTGTCATCTGAAAAATTAAATGTTTTCAAATCGATTATGCTCTGCAGAAGCACGGTTGTCGTTCTGGTAGGAAGCTGTAAACAAAACAGATTGGATCAATTATCTCTTTCTTTGCAGCAGCCATTGCAATTAGAGAGCATCTCGAGTGCAAACTGCGCTTGCAGGTGGAGTCGGAGGGAAACGCTGGGCACCGGCCGCTCTCGGGCAGGGCAGGAGGGCTGCTGGGGTGCGGGCCTCTCCTCCAGCCCAGCCAGCGGCGAGCGTGCTCAGCGGTCGTGCTGCGACTCCAAGACACCTTCAAAGCTGGGAGCAGTGCGGCGTCCATAGGGTGTCCTCTCGGGATGCAGGGATGGAAAACAAGGTGGATTTTTTTGTGCACCGTCACTTGCAGGCTCCCCTTGGCCGTGGAGGCCCCATCCTCAATGGGTTCTTGCAGCATTTCCCAGGCTCTCATGGTTAAGGTTGAACATGTGGCAAAATGTTTTGCTGAGTCTAGGACTCAGCGAGGTGCCTCGTTGGGAATAGAGTTGTGCTCGCGGGCTGGAGTTCGTGGTGAAGTGCACCTGTAATGTGAAGTGACACTTGTCAAAATAAACGAGCAAGATTTTTATTGCGTGTTCACTCGCTTGTAAAATCTGCTAGTCTGCAGTGGCTCTTAATCATTGCTGCGAATTAGCCAGGTTCTCCTGCAGCTTAATTACTAATATGTCATGTTGAAGTTCTCCCGTGATGAGCTAATGCTTACATTATATGCACAGGTTCCTGCTAGGTAACGGGCACAACACAAACACGGGAGGTGAGTGTAGATGGTGTGACGTGCTTAATCTGCAGAGGCCCGAGCTGTCATCGCTGTTAGGAGCAGAAGGATGGGTGGGAGCTCTGGGTCACCATGGCCAGTCCTACCAACCGTCCGCATCACGTTTAGGGCAGGGATCTGCCCTAGTCCAGGGAGTGCTTTACTCTTCCCCGGGAACCGCGTGGGGGCACGACAAGAGGGCATTGCCATGGCCAGCGTCCCTTCAGGTCCCCCTCGTCCTCTGGTAGCATCCGTCGCTGGCTTTGGACTCTTCTTTCCGTTGACATCGTGCGGCTTCATGTTGTTGTTTGATGGTGTTCATTCTACATTCAGAGCTGGTTTCATTGCAAGCTTTAATTATTTTGATAGGCAAAAGGAGGAACGCTTTGTACTGCTTCCTATGTCTTTGTTCCTGGGGGATTAATGAGGAAATGGGCAGAGGGTTGACCAGAGACTGAGACTCTGGAAGGGATTTTTCTTCCCTGTGCTATTACTTACAGCTTCCCAGTAACTGAGAACACTTGTGAGCTGTGTCGTTCCATGGAGATCTCGCCTGCTAATTGTTTGCCTCAGTTCGCAGAAGATGACTGAGCTCCAGTGTTTAAACAGAATGGCAGGTGGAGCAATAGATAACATTAAACTGAAACTCACGGCAAGAGATGTCCTCCTACAGATTGTCTGGAACTCAGCGGCGTTTTTCCTTGTCCCCGCAGCTAAATAAAGCAGGGCTGGCTCTGCAACAGACGCTCTGGTTGGAAGGCTGGAGGTGCAGCCTGACTCGGGTTCGTCAGGAGCTGGGAACTCACCCTTCTGGTGGCAGTAATTGTACCTCCCTTGTCCTGACCTCTGGCTCCAAATGAAATTCTTAATTACTAAGGAACCCGATAAGTGAGTCATGCTGCGTGTTGCCAAGGAGACCAGTGAAGCCTGGTGAACTCCTGGAAATTGCACTGGAGAAACAGGCACCTTTCCTCTCAGTTCTAGAAGCACTTCGAGGCAGTCAGGTTCTCCAGATGTTATGTACAGCTGTTGCCTTTGCAATATCGATTTCAAAATTACATACCTGAGTACAAGAAAAGCAAACTCGTTCTCCCATCTCTGCGCTCCTCGGAAATTCTGTTTACCTCCATAATGCGGTTTTTCTAAGTAGCCACACTTGCTAATGACTAGGTATGATGAGACAAGATGTGCAGAGGTTGCAATTGGAGAGGGAATAACATTTAAGAAGTGAGAAGCTGAAGATGCTTTCCATATGGAATTATATATAATCAGCCTCTTCAATCCGAGGGCCGCCTAACTGCTTTTTTGGGAGGGAGGGATCGGCTGTGAATCCGTAGCGGCTCTGCTGAAGAGGGAGGTCTCTTTATTACTACAGAGGAAGCCAGGCTCAGCTTCCAGCGCTCTTTTGCTGCCTTTACCTTCTCCCTGTGTTGTTGGTTTACCTGCGGCCGAGAGGAGGGAGGGAAGTTAAGAGCAGGTGGTGAGCAGACACTTCTGTACCATTCCCCACGGCCGTCGGGGCAAGCAGAGGTGGTGTTGAGCTTGTGGGAGCACCGTGCAGATGCGGTGGTCCCCAGCCCTGCAGAGGTGCGCGTGCAAGGCACCGAGAAAGGGCAGGGACTTTCAAGCCTCCTAAGAATATTTATTTCTGTATTTCCTTACCTGGATGGCTCGAAATGATTTCCGTAGTGTTGCCGCTGGAAGTTCCAGCGCTTGAGCAGTTCTCGGTGCTCTTAAGCAAAAGAGGCTGTGATGCGAAAGCAGGGGATGGCAAAGCAGCCCCTGGTCCCCGCTGACCTGGCAGCAGGGTTCTGCTCTCCCGACTCTGCTGTTAGCAGAGCATCGTTCCCCTCCACAGAAAGTTGCAACCAAGGGTGTCGACTCCAGAGCCTTTGACTTTGCACGAAGCTGCTGCAAGTGACGCGAATCCAAGGGCGGAGCAGCTGTTGCCCGTATCTCCAAGCGAAGGACGGTCGAGCCGCTTCAGATCTGGCCCTTCTGTCTGCAGGTTGCTTTGACTACACAGGAGACACCCTCCTCCGTGTGTACCTGCCTTCTGACTCGGGGCTCGCGAGGATCCAGATGTGAGCCCGTCGGCCCGTCTGCCCAAATTAGAGGTGACAAATTATTGATAATTAGCACCGCTTTTCGTTTTACCGTCGCAAAACGCGAATTTATAAAAGCCAATTTATTTTTATCTTTGGCCTCGGGAACTCCGAAGCAGTTGTACTTATTCTTAATTGCTAGTTTTATGGGTGAAAATTAAGCTGCAACGTAAATGGCAGCGCAAGGAGGCCGGGATAGAAGCGCTGCGGTGCTTGAACAGGGAGGAGAAGAATCGGTGCTGAGGATTGCCTAATACTTCACAAATTCCAATCTTTATGAAGTCGAACAATGCAACCGTTTCCAACCGTTCTATAACTAAATATAGTAATGAAATTTTATTTGCAGTCAGGAACATTATCCAGATATGACTTGATGTGTGTACGATACTGCACATCAACGGAGTGGTACAGATTGTGTTAAATGGGCCTGAAATAATCTTCAGGAAAGAAAATCGTTTTCTATTCTTCCTGACATAAAGTGTTTGTCACAGATATGCATTCTTATCCACGTCTTGTTAGGGAAATCATTATACTTTTCATTACAAGTTTTATGCAAATACGCCGGTTTTCCTTGATTAGGTTTACATGAATAAGCTGTAATTATAGGCTGAGGTGATATTAATGTGGAACAATTAAATATGTAATTACTATGTGTAATTACGGCTTGAAAAATGTGTTCTAACAGCCCGCGCGCCTCACTCGGCTTCGCTCCTGCGTTGCAGCTCGTGGTGTCATCACACGCGGGGCTTCGGTGCTCCCGCGGAGACGGGCAGAAGGTCCGAGCCCGAGCGCAGAGCCCTCCACTTCATGCGGCTGAGCAGAGGGTGCGAGGATGAGCTTCGCGCTCAGGGACCTGGGGACTCTGCTGGGGGTCCCTGACAGCTCTTGCCGAGCCTTTCGGTGCTGCCTACAAGCCTGCTGTGACGTGGAGCTCTGCTGAAGAGAACGACTCCAGGCTACCTCTTCAACCACGTCTTCGTGGTGCGCAGAAGCACCTCCTTTACCTGGCTCTGAGGGCGGCTGGGGGTTCGTGGCGTGCGGATATTTGGAGGCGAGATCTGTTTTCCTTCTAGCGCGTTTTCTCTCTGATGCTGAGAGGAGGATTTCGCTTTAGGTCCTTTCCATTGAAGTGAAGGGCAGGCAACAAGAACGCCTGGGGGGGCACGTCTTGAAGAGGGCTACCAGAAGCAGATAAAAGGTGATGCGTTGCGTGCTGGACGCATACCAATGAGGTGCGTGAGGAAGCTCCTCAGCTCAGGTTTTTCCTGTATTAGAGAAGCAACTGAGGAAGGATGCAGATCTAGCAGAGTTACCAGAAACCTGCTCTCTGTGCAGAAGTGAGGACACGGGTTACTACACCTATGGTCTCCAAAATCCAAGACGGAAGAAAGCAGGAGGCCCCAGGAACACCCTTGCAGCATCCTGGTGCTGCCTGGCGTGCGGTCATCTTAGGGGGGGCTGGAAGACCTGCTCCGTGGCCGTGCGGCGAGGGTGGACGTTCCCCAGGCGCGCAGAGGTAGGACGGACCTCCAGGATCTTTTGGTTATAACAAAAGTGAGAGGAAGAAGCATCGCAGCCGGATCTTCTCCAAAGTGTTAGCAGGTTACACCTCCTCCTTCAGGGCCCAGAACTGCACGCATAGGTCTGTTTAGCCTTTGAAGTGTTATGTCCAAGGAAATTTTTTTTTCCAGACAGCTGCTTATCTCTGCTTTAATTTCTGTTCATCTCTTTCTGCACGTGGCTCATAACGGGAAGGTTTTGCTCTGTGTGACATGCTTTGCTGCGTTTTCAATTGCTACTGGCAGAAAGAACAAAAAAACCCCCTCAGAACAAAAGGTGTAAAGGAGAAGCGCTGACCTCAAGGTATCTGCCAAAATTGTCCCCTTGGCAAAAGGTCGGGTGAGCTTTTCTGTTGGGTGAGGTATCGAGACGTTTGCCGATACCGAGGATACCCGAGTCTTGCTCTGGGAGCGTTTCGAAGGGTTCGTTATCACCTGTCGGGGTCCCGGTGGTGGGAGAAAGGTTTCAGTGTCACCAGCCGTGGCAACGTGCTTTTAGAGGTGGCTGCGAGTCCTGAAGAGTTGTGTTGGCAAAGGCACGTATTTAAATGTCTTGCTTTTTTCACGGTATCCTTGTTCGAGAGCTCCCACAACTGCAACCCCTTCGGCTTTGGTTTTGAGTGGATTTTTCTTCTGTCGGCTGATAAGGCAGCGAGTCCTCTTCGGTCGGGGGTGGTGGGGATGCAGCCTCTCCTTGCTGCCTTCCCGCCAGTCTGAATCCCAGAGCTGTAGCCATAGTGGGACTCCTACCGCCAAAGCACAGCTCGCTATCTGTAGCTTGAAGAATGAGTTATTGTGCCAGTAAGAATTGTTTGAAGAATTAAAATTGACCCATTTCCTTCAGGCACAGAGAAGTTAATGCTCCAGAGTGTTAACATTGTAAGAGTGATTTGAGAAGTATTATTCATCAAATCCCTATGCTGATATGTGCGTAGGTATAAATAAAAAGGCCTCAAAGGTTGTTTCAGTGTTTATTAACCTCCCCTCTTCTTCAGGGGCTTAACTTGGCTGCAGAAGCTTGGTCGAGGCCTTAACCAGTTATCTGTCTGTTTCTGAATTTGTGGTGCTGGCGAGGCAGGAAAAGGGCTGCCCACACCTGATGCAAAACCCTCCGACCTCCTTGACTGCTGTTGCTTCCTGTGCCCTGCTCTGGTTGTAGGGTGTTTGGTGTAACGCAGGGAACGTGGAGAGGCTGCAGGTGCAGCTCCTCCTGCGATGGCAGCGTGACGTGAGCGGTGGCTGGCCCTGGGTGTCCCGTGTCACCAGGAGAGCCACTGGGAAGAGTCCCCTCTCCCTGGGAAGCGCTGAGCGATGGAGAGCGTTCGGATGGGCGCTTCTCGGTGCCTTCCGAGGTGCGCCTTGGAGCCAGGGGCCCTGTTTGTTGCCTTTTAAAATATCGCAGAGTGAAAGCGCAGAATGAAACTTTTCTTTCTCCAGGTTTTTGTATCTCCGTTGCTACGTTTGTCCTAATGCTGTGTTTTCCCTCCTCCCCCTAGGTAAGTGAATACGTTCAGACTCTCAGTTTGCATGATGATGTTCTGCCCTGGACAGCTGTCGAGCGCGGACGCTGGAGACTGTAAGCCTGTTGTCCGCCGGGAGATGCTGCGTTAGTAAGTCTGGACCTGCTGGATGGAGCGAGCTGTGGCGTGATGATGGCACGAGTGGGGGGGCCTTGAGTGCTTCGGGGGTCTGTGGCCTGCAGGGTCAGGCAGCAGCCTTTCCTCGCTCCTGCCAAGCGCCAGTAGCCGCAGATGGCCCGTTGCCATTTAAAAAACTGTGGAAAAAATGGCTTCAACAACTTTTTGAGGTTTTTGGGGATCCTTCCCCGTGGGTGAGGAAAGGAGAACAAAACTCCTCCTCACAAGTCAACCCTCCCGGGGCTAGGGTCGCTTCCACATCACCTTCCCTGTTTGGTGATTTCTGTTTGTGATTTTCAGGAGTATATTCGGGAGCGTTACTCTTTCAAGAGTCACTTTTAAATACAGCTTGGTTCCTGGGCTTAGGAATGTTCTCCTGTTCCGTGCTGAAAGGGAGCATGAGGCAGGAGGCGGGAAGGGTTGTTTTTGTTTTGGTTTGTATTTTAAATAATGCTTAATCTAGAATTAAATTCAGAGGAGTGCCTGGAGGAAATAAGATCTCTCTGATCAGATCTCCGAATACTTTTTGTCTTCTCTAATAAGCAAGAAAAGCTAGTAGAGGGAATTACACGCTGGAAGGGGAATTTTAATAGCAGCAGATATGCAAAGAGGGAAGGATCTCGAGTGAATAAAGAATGCAGGCTGGCGGACGACGGGTCGTTTCAGTGCTTAAGGAACACAACTGTTTGTGGCAGAGACACAAACCCTGGCCTTCCCCAGAGATGCTGGAGCAGAGCCATCGGCTCCCTGGACCTTTTGGGGTGATGAGGATCTGCAGTCCCTGAGCGCAGAGAACTGTGGCTCGTGGTGTAAGCTGGGCAGACTGGTCCAAATGTGCAGGGAACGTTCCCTGTGACCGAAATGCCCCTTCGGCTCGGGAGCGGGGGAGCGGCAGTGCCCGGGCTGCCGCCTTTGGCCGCGGTGTTCCTGAGGAATGGGGCCGGTGAGCTTCAGCAGGCGATAGGCACCCGCCTTTCTCCCGAGGCGCCAGACGCGTGGAGAGGTCTGTTAAGGAGAAGAAGGGAAAAACGGGCACGGGAGCACGGTAATTTACCATCCCAAGTAGGACCCGTTTAGCCAGAAAGACTCGTGTGATGTGTTAGAATCCCATTCTGAGCAGTAACACCCTCACGGTTGTATTCAAACACTGCAATAAATGCATCAATCTAAATTCATGATTTGGAGTTTTTTCGCATAGTGGCTAATTATTGAGGATAACTAGCTTATTCATAATTTCTCTTCTCCTCCTGCTTGGTAGCAGTAATCCTGTATTTGTGCGGCTGTCATTCCCATGGTAACAGACGAGTGTCTGAAGCAGAAGATTATTAAATACAGAATAGTACATTAAAATAATGTTAAGGTTCTGACTTAGAGACTTTCACATGGGGGCAAACTTCAAAAAAGGAGAACGTTTTTACAGAAAGCAATTTACTCCGCCAGTAATGTTCTCTATTCCCGCAGCTATTACTGAAGAGATTTCTCTGAGTAGCAGCCCGCTCCCTCGCAGCCCATCTTCTGCTCCTCCTGCTTTGCAGAGAAATCCTAATCTTGTGTTTATGTCGTCAGTCTGTTGCTATGGAAACTTTGTCACAAATGTATCATGACCTCACAACGGGATGGCAAAGGAGAGGAAAATGTGGGCTGAAAGGCGATATTAGAAACGATTATCGAAAGAAGGAAAACAACCCCGAGGCTTGGTGCGTGTAGCAAAACAAAAGAGAGGAGCAGGAGATGGGGCCGCAGCGTGTGGACCTGTGCAACTGCATCCCCTCACCTCCCTTGGCAGGAGCTTGACTGCAAAGCCACTTTAAAGCCCCAGCTGTGTTATTTACTTCTCGGGTTCGCAGCAGTGTCGCCTACCCAGGACTGGGGGAACAGCTTGTTTCCTTCGCCCGGTGATGTGACCAGCAGGACTGAGCGCTGGGTGGTCCCACCACCTCCTCAGACGTTGGGCTTTGTAGCTTCTGGAATCTCCTCTCTCCTGCAGCCCGGTTACCCTGTAGAAAGTGAGTTCACGGTGACATGGCATAACAGATGTCAAGGTGATGCTGCAGGAAACCGCAGCGTCCGGGGCTTGGTTTTGGTGACCTGCTTGCTCTAGGATTTTGGAGAGTGTATTTGAAAGCACCTTCCAAATGCTTTCCTCTCGCAGGCAGCGTGAGGGATGGTGTCTCCTCCTGGGCTGTGCCATCCTCCTCTGGCCACTGCCCTGAGCCAAGGTTGATGTCGGAAGCTTAGAAAGTGTCTAATGAGTTGGACAGATGTTTTCCTGATCGTTTTCAGAGCTCTCAGGTTCAACACGGTGTTGGGAAGCTGGTATTTGGCCAACACCGACGGCTAGCAGCATTACAGACAGGCCTTCAAAGGGAGGTCCTCCTCATCCCAGGTGCTGCATGTGTGCTGGGGGCTCACTAAGCCTGCGTGGTGAGAAGGACCAAGGGCTGCTGCGATTGATCTGTAGGAGTGGAACTTGGAGCAAGTGCTTGTATGGCAGCGCCTTTGAGCTCGGCCGCTTCCTAAACATCAAACCCATAGCAAGCCAGGATGACAAAAATAGAGAACCACATGCAGAAAGTTGCGGCCGCTCCAGTGTTATCTCCGTGTGCAGGTGCTTACGTAGAAAAAGGGTGATTGTCTGCATATTTCATGTATTTTTAATACAAGCCTTTATAGTACTAATAAGATCCTTGTGCAGCTTGAAGTTCAGTGAGCAGTGGTGGCCGCAGCGACGGGTAGGAATGGGAGTGTGTGTGGCATGCGTGTGGCAGCCAGCGGCAGAGCCGCTCCGCCACGCTGCGGGTGGGTGCTGCGGGCGGGCAGCACCTCGGCTCGGGGCCTCGTGTGGGGAGCAGAGCCCAGCTCGGCCAGGGTCAAATCAGAGCTGGGCAGCCTGCGGCCAGGGCAAGGCCAGCCCCAGCGAGGGTGTTCCTTGCGTGGTGCTGGGATGCACAAACGGCCTCCCCTGCCGTTCTGTGCCGCGGGGGTTTTGCTGGGAATAACACGAGGGGCTCGAGTGATCCACAGAGTGTGCGTTTCAGCGTTCGCCTTCTCTCCTAAGCAGTTTCCCTGTCCTCTGGCTTCTAAAGAGCTTAAGCGTCTCTTTCCTCTTGCAGTTGGTAATTCTAGAAGAGATGATTAAGTACAGACTTCTGCGATCCATAAACCATAAAGCCCTGCCTGCAACTTAAACCTTCACTTCTTTATTTGCTTTGTTACGGCTTTTCACATGTTTTAGGTTCTAACAAACAAGAGTTTTCCCTCTGGAGATAGACTTAAGAAAGAGGCTATAAGGAAACGCATTGTTATCGGAGCATCTCGTCTCATGCTTAGCCTTAAGAAATATGTGACTTCAAAAGAAAACTAGCAGTAGGTCTGCTAGTTTTTCTTCTGCTCTTCCTTTGTTCCCCTTGCAGTGTGTGCTGTCGAAGTTTGTTTTAGACTACAGCCTACAGTGACTTTACAAGACAGCCTTGTAAAACTGCGGTGCCGTGATGCTTTCTGCAGGGGATTTGGACGTTCCTCCCGCGGCAGCTGCCGAAGAGGGTTCCCACGGTTTGAAAACTTTTCCCACTTGTCGTGGGGGCGTGCGTCCGCTGCGAGAATCCTTCGCCGGTGCGTCGCGGACGAGGGAGACGATAAAGTGAGCTGGAAAAGAGCCTTTGAAAGTAGGGCATCCTCGCTCCTGCTGCTGTTGTGTAACCACAGTCTTCCCTCTCCCTCCCCAGCCAGCCCTCTGCCTCCTGGGGAATTTATGACCGAGTTCACTGCAATTCTATATTTGGCTGATATATTGAAAAATGCATTTGCTATCAATGACTTCCTTTAATATAAAAGGAAGTAGATTTATGGGAAGAGGAGCTCAGGCATCACAAGTACCCTTTGTCTTCACTCCTGCAGCTGGTTCTCTCCTACCTGTATCCGTGCGAACCGGGGGTGTTGTTGAGGAAGGTGAGGATCTGAGTCTGTAAGCGTACCTCACATTTCCACCTCCCGGGAGACAGCCTGAGGACACGGGGTTGCGGCCGCATAAAGCTCAGAGGTGCACTCCTTGTTGTGCTCTGCCCCTTTGTGATCTTTTCCCGAGCTTCTCCAGCCGAAGATGGAGGCGGGGAAAAAGGGAACATGGACTGGGAAGGAGCGATTTTTACTTCTAACCTGACTCTGGTCCTGTCTGCGTCCAAATATGTGGCGGTGCTATAAAATGATGCAGAAGCTGCCTTTTATGGATACGATCCCAAATTAGTGGAATTCACGGTTACAGCCTCCGAACGGGAAATGTTTTCAGGAGTCGGTTTAGATCCGCAGTGCCCGGTGAGGCGCTGCGACGAGCGGCCGCTGAGCGCAGGGAAGGGAAAATAGAACGGGCTGTCGGAGGCGGTGGGCTGAGCACAGCCGCTGAAATCATGTCCCTGCCGGGACAGCCGCATGTCAAGCACCCACCAAGCGATGATCCTCAAGTTACCTTCCCAGCCTCCCCTTCCAGTTCAGCGGTCTTGCCAGCGTGCTAGTCCCTGGGCTCCAGGAAGAGCGAGGCAGCTCCGGAGCAGTGAGGCAGGGCAAAATTAAATTGGCAGCGGGGTCGCCTGGTGAAGGAGACTGGAGATGCCGCGTTCGCTCAGCATCACTTCACTTCCAGAACAAATGAGATGTCGGTAAAAATCTTTCTAGAAAAAAAAAAAAAAGGGGAAGGTAGAGAAGCGCTGAGGTTTCCAGCAGAGCACTCGGTCTAAAATCATTGTGGTGGGTTTCATGGAAAGCTCACTTCCCACGTTAAATGACGTGCATCTTTGCTTGAAAAAGATGTGGTTCCTATGTGCGTGACGAGGTTGGTTTTCAAGGCCTCCACAGAGCTGATTTGGGGTATTTTCCAAAGTCTGGGAAGTGCAGAGGTGGAGTAGTCGCTGGTGAGATGAAATGTCCCAGCTGAGGTCTGTCCACGGAAGCGACCTGGGACTCTTGTTCCCCTGAGAGCTGGGGACCATGGGGATGCCACGCCGGTGGCTGCAGAAGATGGGTGGGTGGCAGGCTGCCGGTGGGAGGGGGTCAGCAGTGAGCTCGGTGTGTTATGAGTTGTTGGGTACAACTGCTGCACTGATGTGCTCACAACGGCAGGAAGGCTGGTGGCTACGTGTGAAAAAGGCTTTGTGAACCATGTCTTGGTCCAGATTTGTGCACGGATGGGATTCCTCGGGCTCTGACGATGAAAACACGCAGGGAACGGCCGACAAGAGAGGTGAATCCTTTTGTGCCAGTCTCGCATTCAGTGGGTGCCCATCAGCTGCTTGCTGGTTGTGTGTCCGCCCAGTTCCTGACGTCCGGAAGCTGTGGGGCTGTGGCAGAAGCCAGCGGTTAACCCGTCTGCGTGAAGGGTGTCAAGGAGACTCGGCGGCGTCTCGGCACGCGCTGCTCCCCTCCAGCCCTTTGGAATCTCGCCGCTGGCCTGGCTGGCGGACGCGGTGCAGGAGCGGCTGGGACGTGGGGCTGCGGCGGAGGCAGCTTCGGAAAGGGAACGAGACTTAAATGGAAAACGTCTTTATTTTGGTTCGTTTTGATGAATTCTCTGAATTGTATGTCTAATTGTGCTCAATTATTACAGCCTAGCGCAGATAGGTTAATAGTTTCTAGGCAGTGATGTCCATTGATTTCTTGCGCAGGCTCTGAGACAATAGCCAATTTATAAAGAGCGACTAACTTTGGTTTACTGTCAGTTGTGGGGGGGTTTGCATTTCTGCTGCTGTATTATTGGCAGCCTTTAAATTGATTGAATTTGAAAACTGAATGAGAAATTAGTGTGGACATGTTTCAACTAAATTATTAAATGAAGTGGTTGACTCTTCCATCTGAATTAAACCCGTCGAAAAACTATAATTAACTATTTCATTGACTGGGGAGAAGCTGCAAAATTGATGTGAGACATTGACCTCATGGATTTTTCTTCCCTCTGCTGCGGTAGTGAGGATGAGCTTTTAGAGGGGTGAGGGAGGAGAACGGCGTGCCGACTTTTGCAGCTCGCTCTCACTTTATTTCTCCTTCTCTGTACTCTGCTGGGGCTTAGGCTTCCTACAGCAGCCTGAATGAACTTGGCTGTGCTCTCCCAACAGTCCTTGTTGGCTTTCCTTTAAGAGAAGAACCGGCCTTTGCTTTGGATATTGGTCTTGCAAAGCACGCGTGCCGCTGAAATTTTGACATAATCAGTTTTTCCAGGAAGATTCCAGCAAGCCTCAGAGGCGAGCAAAGGTTCTTCTGTGGAGGTCTCTGGGATGCTGGCAGATGTCCTGCACCCCGCGCTGGGCCAAGATTCAACAGCTGCTCCTCTGCCAGAGAGGTTGAGGGTGATGGGTAGACGCTTCCTTGGCACGGCTGCCCAGTCCTGGTGGAGTGCTGGAAGAGGCATCCTATGCATGTCCCATGAGCTTGGGAGCTCGCAGATGGAAAGCAGCACGCAATAAATGCTCGGTAAGAGCCTGAAGTAGCAGCCGGCTCCTCGGGGGTGCCTGGCCCTGTCTTACAGATGGAGAAGAACTTGAGAGAAAGATTGGCAGAAGCCCACCTTCCCGTGTGGGTGTTTCTCAGCCTCGTGCCCGTCCTTCCGGAGAAAGGGGGTGGTGTTGGCCGGCCGGCAGTGGGTGGCGGGTGTCAGCCCCATGCCCGGTGC
>JAAGNO010030055.1:0-20671 GCA_033439905.1 Ceryle rudis | reverse complement strand
GGCCGGGCGGGCGGCAGTGCCGCGGGCCCCGGCGGCGGGGCCGTGCGCGGGGAGGATGGGCCGGTGGCGGGGCCGTGCGCGGGGCGTCGCGGTGGCGGTGGCGCACGGGCTGTGCTCGGGCTCGCTGAACATCCTGCTGAAGTTCCTGCTGGCCCGCTACCACTTCGCCTTCCTGACGCTGCTGCAGTGCCTCAGCAGCGCGGCGGCGGCGCTGGGGCTGGAGGCGCTGCGGCGGCGGGGACTGGCTGCGCTGCCGCCCTTCGGGCCCCGCCTGGCGCGCCCCTTCGCCGCCGTGGCCGCCTTGGCCCCCCTGCAGTCCACGCTCCCCCTGTGGCCGTTGCGCGGCCTCGGCCTCCCCATGTACGTAGTCTTCAAGCGCTGCCTGCCCCTCGTCACCCTCCTCACCGGCGCCCTGGTGCTCCGCGACGGCATGCCCTCGCCCGGCGTCCTCGTCGCCGTCCTCATCACCACCTGCGGCGCCGCCCTGGCCGGTGAGTGCGACCGCACCGGAGGGACGGGACGGGACGGGACGGGACGGGCGGCCGCGCCGCGGGGCGCCCCGACGGCGGCGCCGCCTTTGCAGCGGCAGCCCCCGCCGTTCGGGTTGGGCTTCGGGGCGGGACGGGGCCGGTAGCGGCAGGAAAAGCGGGGAAAAGGTGCGAGGATGCGGGGGGTGTGCAGCCCTGGCGGGGGGGGAGGGGGGCAGCTTCAGCCCCGCTTGGCCGGCTTAAGCTTACGCGGGCAGGTGTGACTTTGCAGGTGTGGATGCAGCCCCGCTGTCACAGGTACCATCTTACAGGGCTCAGTGCAGCCTTACAGAGCAGCTGTCCTTATGGGGGTCAGAGCTGCCCCGTAGGGGTTGGTGCAAACCTATGGGTGTAGGTGCAGCCTTCTGGATAGCCTTATGGATAAGAACCTTATTGCAACCCTACTAGGGAAGCTGCAACCCTATAGAGAGAAGTGTGGTCTTATGGGAGGTGGGTGCAACCTTGCAGGGGCAGATGGAATCATTTGGGGGCAACTGCAACCCCATGGGGTCAACTGCATCCCTACTGGGTAAGTGCAGTCTTACAGGAGTAGATGTAACCTTTGGGATCAGCTGCAACCCTCTTGGGCCAGGGACCATACCTTTGTTGATTTTCAGCCGAGGAATAGAGGGGGTGGGAGCCAAAGCTGGCTCCTGTGGCCCAGCAACTCTTCTGGATTGGGGGCTGCCCCAGGGAACAGAGTATGGGTGGTGAGTAGTTTAATCTGCAGAGAAGCCTGGCAGGGGGATGGCTTAGCAAGGAGGCTCTTGCTGTGGGGAACCCCACATGGCTTGGACTTGCTGGGGGGAGCAGGAAGGCAGAAGGAGGGCCAGGGAGCTGGAGGGCAGGCAGCCTGGCCAGCCAGAGCTGACATGTGCCTGTGCTGGCAAGAGGGTGACCAGGTTGCTCTGTGTATGTGCAGTCTCAGCTGCAAATCTCTCACAGTATCTTCACAAAAGGGAGAATGCAGTCTGTTTTTTGACTGTGGAATTTAGGGACAGGGTGAAAGACATTCAGTAGCTTTGAAGCATGCAAAAAAACCCAAGAGGTGTATCTGTTGGGAGGTAAGCGTGTCCCGCCTTGGGACAAGCATGACAAATCCTAGGAGTTGTGGAAAGTGCATTGATGCCCATTTCCTAAAAATCCCCCCAGTCTGAAATGGTGCCCTCATTCTCTCTCACATGCAAAATCCATGCTTGTTTCTTTCTGTGACTCTTCGGACAGGAGCGGGTGACCTGACCGGGGATGCTATGGGCTATGTGACAGGCGTGCTGGCTGTGCTGATACACGCTGCCTACCTGGTGCTCATTCAGAAGACCAGTGTAGACAGTGAATATGGACCCCTGACAGCTCAGTATGCCATCGCTGTTTCAGCAACCCCTTTTCTCATCATCTGCTCCTTTGCCAGCATGGATTCCATCAACGTCTGGTCCTTCCCGGGGTGGAAGGACCCTGCCATGGTATGCATCTTTATTGCTTGTGTCCTGATTAGCTGTGCCATGAACTTTACCACCCTTCACTGCACTTACATTAACTCAGCTGTGACCACAAGCTTCGTAGGGGTGGTGAAGAGCATAGCAACCATTACAGTGGGCATGGTGGCATTCAATGATGTGGAGCCCACAAAGTTATTTATAGCAGGTGTTGTGGTCAACACTTTGGGGTCTGTCATTTACTGCGTGGTCAAGTACATTGAGACCAGACGGCAGAGCAGTTACGAGGACCTGGAGGAAGAAGCCAGAGAAGAGGAAGGGAAAAGGCAGGCTGGGGACCAAGCACTGTTTGCGATGGAGGCAATTTCCCAGGAGAAGGGGGCTGAGGAAGCAGCAGTGGAAGGATCACCCACACAGGACAGCCAGAGCAGAGAGGAAGAGAAGGATGGCACTGAGAAACCTGCCAAGGGACTGGCAGTCCAGGGAACAGCCACCAGCACACAAGAAGTGAACAGGAGCTCCCTGAAGGATGCCTATCTTGGAGTATGGAGGTTGGTGAGGGGTGCTAATTATATAAAGAAGGATTATTTGATAGAAAATGAAGAGCTACCAAACCCTTAAAAAGCAGGTTTGGAAACCTATTGCTTGAGAACAGACAGCTGGTTCTCTGTACAGGGGGAAAGGCGGAGCATACATTTCCACATCAACAGTGACAAATCCAAATCATGTAGGATGGCTTTACCTCATTGTCAAAAAGCAAAAGGTCAGAGTTTGCTCATGCTTCGGGCTTGCTTTCAGCTGCTTTCAGTACATCAGTTTAGACCCACCACAGCTAAAGGTGCCGATTCCTCTGCTGTGGCCACAGAGAGAGAGAGTTGGGTAATGGGAAGTCATGGGGTGGATGCCCAGCAGCATGGGCTATGAGTGACAGCAGTACCACTGAGCTAGTTGGCGGTGCCAGTGACACGGCAGTGGCCTGTACCTTAGCCTGTGTCTGGAGCCTTGTGATCCTCAGGCTCTGTCGATGTGCTTCCGTATCTGTATCCATCCAATTATAGGTACTCTATATAAACATATTACTACAATATATAAGCTCCTGTTAACTGTACTTTTTATGTGCTCCTCTGTGTCAACACAATTGCAACAGAGCTAGAGGTTGTGCCACTTCAGTTATATTGGTGTAAAATCACCCTCTTAACTGAAGAAGGTTTTGTTAGCAAAAGAAGGATGTTTTATCCATGAGCTCTAACTATATGTAGCAGTGGGAATGTTAGCTTGATCCAAATAAAAGAGCCTGGAAATGTTGGCATGTTTTGATTTAATTTGGGAGTGCCTATAAAAAGATTAAGGAAAAAGTGTGTGCCTTGTGCTTTCCCCATCTTGTACCCTAAGGTCGGGTGAATCAGAGCCTGGTCTGGAACCTAGGCATCCTCTCCATCTCCCTCTCTCAGAAGTACAGGTTGATAGCAGAACTGGGGACACCATCTCTCCAGGGTTCCCAGAGTGCTTTTGCAGGGCAGATTTGCTATATCCTGGCCACGTGTTGGGACATGGCTTTGCGCACATCTGCCCTTACTGTCCTCCTGCTGTGGTGTGCAGTGGAAGAAAGTGAAGCCAGGCAGGGAGTTTCAGAGTGCGCCAGCAGATCCCACAACCAAGCACTTGAGGACAAGGATGCTTGGTGCTCTTAGCACTGAGCTGTCTGTGGCTTTGGTGCAAGCTGCTCCCCTGTGTCCAGCCTGTCCCTGCAGGCAGTGAGGGGCAAAGCTGCTTTCTCCACCCTGGCCTCTCCAGTGCTCCTGTGGGAAGCAGGAAGCGAGCATTCCAGTAGGGCTTCTACTGAATATGCTAATATTTTGTACCACATACACTTAACAGGAAAGTCTGAGGAAACAGAGCATTTTTGAGTCTTTTTTAGCTTGGGGATACCCTTTTGGTTGGTATGGGTCCTTGGGTCAAACCTTTACTCAGAACCAGGTAGAGAAGAGATTTAACTCTGAATCTTCCTCATCTCAAAAGGGTGTCCCAGCCATCAGGCCATCTTGACCACAGGCTGAAACAAGTAGCTATCATCTCCTGAAAAAATGAACCAATTTGTTTATTGTTGTTGCTGTTGTTGTTATTATTGTTATTAGTTATTAAGCGACTGAACTGAAAATCAATCATTCTCACAGCCCTCATTAAGCAGTGCCTAGCCCATTGCCTTCTCAAGCCAAGCAGGCAGCATTAGCTTCACAGCGTGTTCAGCACTGAAATCCAAAATGAGCCATTTACCCAGCCGGGAATATTTGCAAAACTGATCTCTGGGGGAGCTTTAGATTCTTGTCAATAAATGCAGGCAGAGGCATCAGCTGTGACCATATGTTTTTTGAGTGAGTGCAGAAGTTAAGCAACCTGGCATCACCCATGAATTTTGAAAGAGATGGCTATAAAGACGTTGAGGCTAAAAGCCTGCAGCTAGCTGCTGAGCTGGGGGATGGGGCATGGAGATCTGTACATCACACATTATCTATAGCTTGTGTTTAAGAGTCGAGAGATACTGGCTGTATGCCAAAACACATTTACTTTCTGTTCAAGCTCCATATGATGTCTTTTTCAATAAAAGCACTATTTATTGTTTAAAGGCTAATGTAATTGGGGTTTTGTTAGCTTTTCAATTGCATCCTAGACAAAAGAACTTTGTGCCTATGACTTATGGTTGATGTATTACCGAACTCAATATGATATTGAACTGCATTGTAATCATACAGATGGCTGAAGAGAATCTCACATTTCTGATCTGTCCTCACTCTGCTCAGTGTTTTCTGTCCATAAGAAATGCGAGTCTTTTTACCACTTGGACACCAGGCTTAGATCCCGTAGTGGACGCTCCGTGTTTGGCACATGCTGTGGGAAGCTCTCCCCCTGGACTTTTGTTACAGGACTTTTTCCTGGGAGCGTTCAGTGTTTTGCCGCTTACTTGTTGTTGAAGTATTAGTAGAAACTTGCAGAAATTCAGTTTTGACTGTTAAAAAAGCTGCTGTTACAGTGTTGTACATTTGCATGTATAGTCGAAATGCGATTATATTGTATTCTGTTTACACCTGTAAATTCCCTAAATTAAATGGGAATTTGGCAAATGCAATCCACTTTTTCAGTAAAGGAGACTGTCACACAATAAAATAAAAATACTGCCTCGTGCTGAGGTATTTTAATAGCATCAGCAGAAGATGGCAGAATCAGATGTGGGAATAAAATGTACTGCTTTCCAAAAGCCTTCTGGTTTTCTTATTGTTGCTACTCTGCGGTGCTCATTTTTGGTTCATTTATAGTTATTTTTGTGCCTTTATAACATCCAAGTTTCCTCAGCGTGTGACCGCACACTATAAATACTGTCATGGACAGAGGGACTGAGCACGAAGGAACACAGCAAGCTGAAGTCATCAAGACCTCTCTGCAGCTTGAGGTATCTGTGGCTCTCAGCAGTGATTTCTTTGGTTACATATTTAAGATGATTTAGTGTCACTAGTGTAACTGCTGTAACTTTAGAATACATAAAAATAAAATGATGCTCGCTATTAATAGTTATAAAATTATTATTAAAGGACTTAATACTGAGTTTATTTTACAATATTAAGTATTTGTATTACCAGCTGTGTCATGTGGCAGCCCTAGGAGATGACCTAGGTGTTAAGTTTTACCTGTTTGCTTCAGATGAAAGGTATGTAACATGCCTGTGGCTGAAATTGGGTTGTGCCAGACACTGGGGCTGGTTATTATTACAGAATTCATCTTAGTGCTCCACACAAACGTACCTGCAGGACAGTTTAGAGAAAGAAACTGTCCTTGTTCCAGGATAAAGAATGAACCTGACGCATAATGACTGTTTTGAGAATAAACATTAATTTTTGTGTCAACATATCATCAAGTAACACCTGCTCTAGCACTACTATATCTCATGACCATGCACACAAACACACATGCAACAGGAAAATGAAAGCCAAACTAGCTATCCTTTCTAAAACATATTATTTTCTCAAAGAGAGGCCACAGTATTTGGAGACAGGGACACTTAAAACTTCTAAAGATAAGTAAAAAATTTGCATACATCATTAGCAAAATGATCCTGTGTTTACTATCACTTCCAGAAGAAAAAAATGAATGGCAGCCTACAAAAAAACCCCACGTGAGAGTGAAAGAAATCTTACGGTTTATTAAGCAATGCTCCAAAGCTCTGTGTATGTCCAGGGATAGTTTATAGCCAGTGCTTAACAGTCTTCTGTAATTTGATTACATCTGTTTGCTGCAGGCAAAGCCTTCAGTAGGCAGACAGGTCCAAGATCTTCAGCTCTGCTCTCTAAATTAACATTTTAACATTTTGCTGCTTGTCGTGGTTAAGGCTTAACACCACAGATTCCTGTTTCCTTGCCCTCTCTGCCTGTCCCCTGTATAATTTTGCATATCACTTGGAGGTTTGTTCTGTGTTTTTTTAACGTGAACCCTCTAACTGCAGTACAGGCAATCAACTCTGTTTCTCAATTAGCTGTTAACATTCATGCTTCAGCAGCTTGCTTGAGGTCATCAGGAAGCTTTTTACTTCAACCTTGCACCTGCGGAAAATTGATGAGCATGCACATGCCCTCCTTTCTCTTCCCTTGTTCCCTCCATACTTCCTAAATCTTGTTTCCAATGTTCAGCCTGAAAACTCCTGCCAGTGGCAGAGGACTTGCCACAGAGGCTTCTGCCTTATTTTGGGGTTTTTTTTTTTACTTTTTTTTCTAGTAGGGTAGGGAGGGGACAGACCAACAGGATCTTGTATGTCCAGACTGATTCTTGTTATCTTTGTGCATGTTTCTACACACCAGCTCCCTGCTTACCAGTCCCCTATAGAGCTGAGCTGTGGCTGCGTACCAGCTTCTTGTGGAGCTGGGCCAGGGCTGTGTACCAGTATCCTGCGGAGCCGGGCTGTGCGCAGGATAGACGCAGGAGTGAAGGCCCTCGCTGCCAGCCAGCCAGTGCTGAAATCTTCCAGTTGTGCACTCCACTGTGGGTATTTATTATGCATGTAAAACCAGAAGGAGATTTTTTTCACAGTAAGAGCATTTTGAGTAATAAACCTATAAACCTGAAAAGAGGTTGCCACCATTATTGCTGCTGAGCCATTTCTATTGGAGGCAGGAAATAGGAAAGCCAGTCACACTTCAAGGCTAGACATTGTGTTTAGAGGTCCATGCGATCCAGATTAGAATAGATGGGGAAAAATTGAGTCTGCAGAAAAGCAAAATGTTCCTGTTTGTATCCCTGTCCTACACCTACGCCCCTCAGAAGCTCAAAGCCTCCTCCAAATTTTTAGCGTGTCACTGATTTTATGAGGAAAGAAATAGTGACAGCATCAGAAACCCAGGGCCAAACAGTGCAGTGAAATTGCAATTAATGCACTTGAGTTTGGGGCCTGTAAGAGTGATACACATGAGGAGAAGAGGCAGAGTGAATGAGGTGGTTGTGGGCGTACTGGATGGATCTGCTGTTTGTGATCCAGTGATTTTTTTCTTACTGCACACCTGTAAAAAATTACGCTCTGGGCATGTTAACTTTGTTGCTAAGTTTGTCCTTTATCAAATCAAAGCACTGGCAGTTCCATTCTCAAAATTACACTTTTCTTTTTCTTTCTTTTTTTTTTTTATTATCGTGCTGTCGATTTTTTTCCTGACAAAACAAGACAGATTTCAACAATTCTTTAACAGAATTCAGGATTTCACTGAAAAACATCAGTAGCTGCTAATGTCACAGACTGTTCTTTACCTGACACAAGAGGAGGTCAAATGAGAGTGAATAAAGAGCTGGAACTGGTTGTGATAGTAAACCAGTCAAGTTTACTGGCCGCTGTAACTACTGAGTACCATCAATAAATAAAACCAGCTCCAGGCTGCTGTGTGTATCACCATTAAATCCTTGTGCCTTGAACTGACTTATTTCTCTTAAGTGAATTTTCCGTCTGCAAATCTGTCCTTATAGTCTGTCCAATTCCAAACCATGTATGCTTAGTTAAGATAAAATGTTGATTTTTCTCTTCTGATTACCACCATGAGCTTAGTTAGGCTCTGAAGGGGTGAGAGATTTCCTGTGTCAATGCACCTTCTTGGGTGAGTTCAGAAAATGTCCAGCAACATATGTTATGACAAGCACACAAATATCAGCTAAATATATACTTACAACAATTTTGCAGGGGAAAAGAAAATCCATTTCTTCAAGCATAGTGGCTGACAGGCCACTGGGTCTGAGTATTTGTGGAACACTAGAAGCCCGATGCACACAATACAGCTGGCAGTGCACAGTCACATGGTTTTGGCCCCAAAAGAAACCAGGATGCATTTGCATGGCATCATGGAAGAAATTGCTTAACTTAGGACAGCTGGGGTGCAGGTCTCTGTGAAGAGCTCTTCTCCAGAGATGCATCACTGCGAAGTCAGCAGCATATTGAAAGGATTCCTGAGCCAGGGCTGGATTTTTAAATTGATGAATTGTTTTCCTTGTTTTGTTTTTGTTTATTTTTTATTAATAACAGTTAAGCATGAGCAGAATGGTCTGGAATATCTGGTCATGTCCCGGAGTGCCTTCTGGTTGCTGAACTCTTCTAAATCACTTAAATGTTGCAGTGGCTTGATCAAACCAGGGATAACCAATCTGCATCCAGCTCTGTCTTCCAGCACAACCAGTGCTGTTTCTTTTTCTGCTTGAAGGATCTGCTTAACCATGATTAAGTATACTTGTATACTCATAAAGGTCTTTGACAGAGTCAGTTGCTTCAAGTATTCCATGTTGCAGTTCAAGAGAGATACTAAGCAAAAGATAGCTGCTGATGTGTAGTTGTGGTTTCATGTGTATGTATCACATGAAATTTATTCCCTCTAGTTTATCATGTTTTCCTTTAAGACTTGGAAGATGAGAATGACAGCCAGAACTGGCTTTTCGACAGAAGATTTTGAAGGAGGAGTTTTATTTATTTATTACCCAAGCTTTAGACTTTCCCCAGTTTTATCTACTTGAGTGCCTTTCCTCAAAACTTGCAAACTTTGTTCTTGACTGAGCTTTGCAGTCAATCTGGTACCATTTCATTTTTTATTCTCTTTCTGTATACTTCACTTCTGCCTGTCCACCACTGGTGGCTGGTCAGATAGTACACAACATGGTCCTGCACCTGGCATGCACCTTGCGAGTCCTCTTCAGGGAAATGAGAACTGCAGCCAGCAGGCAGAAAGCATCAGATCTCATGCTCCAGATCCCATCACGAGCAAACACAATGAGTAAGATCTTCGAAGTCAAGAAGGCTTTATTGCATCCCTACATTTAAAGCATGGGTTGAAACCGGAGATTATTTCTTAGTGTGGCTCCTCTCAGTGCACTGCATAGATGGCACGTAAACGGGTGAACTTCTAAGACCTGGGCTGCTGTGTGAACGCAGGTTCCTAGGTGGCAATATAGAGCAGTCACTGCAACACCTTCCCGGTTATCATCACAGATGCTCTCACACCGCAGTCTTTGCTTTTGTACCATGACATTTAAGCATAGGTTTATTTTGTGCCTTGACTGAGCCTTCATTCAGTAGGACACGAACCTAAATGAAAGGATTTTTCTCCATTAGGGTCTTGGTAGTGAGACCTCCCCAGTACGAGAAGAGGGATAGAGGGGGGTTTTGGGGTTACTTCTCATCCCATCAAACAGAGTTCTGTGCTGAAGGAGCTGATGCTCACAATTCTAGCAAAGCAATGTCAGGGAAAAGCCCCCAAAATATATTTACTCTCATTCTTGCAGGACAACTGATGCTAAAAGCATCTACTGCAGGACAAAGGACCTTTTGCTGGCTAAGTGTGTGTCACTGGGTTGGGTGGCACAGCCATGCCACCAGGGAAGGACCAGCAGCCACTGGGATCATGCTGACACCTCAAACAAGCACAGCTATAACTGCAGACGCTTCAGAGAGCAGCCCTTGCCACTAATGTTGCATGTGTGAGTGTTCTCCCACAGGGTCAGGGGCTTGTCCTTTCCCAAAGCACCTCAGAGGGAGCTGGCACACCACAGCTCACTCTGTCCCCTCCCCAAGCAGGGAAACAGGTCAGCTCAGGCGTTCAATTGCATCATAGCATGGTACAGGAATGGTGCACGTTTTACCTGTGCAATCCAGACAGGCAGAACAGTTCCTTTATTACTTTTTTTTTCTTCATCACAGCTCCTTCTGTATTTTTGAAAGAAAAAATGCAAACCTGCTAATAGTTTTTTAGAAGAAGAGATTTCTTTAAGAACCAAGTTCCTGCAGGCAATAAAGCACTGGCCGAGCTTGCAAAATAATTGTATGTATGGAATGGATTAGGTTGGTGGCTGCCTTATTTCCACTGCCTTCAAAGTGCTTGGGAAAATGAAGATATAAAGGTAAGGGCTACAGTAACAATCGAGCTCCGTAAAGTGTCTTTGCTACGGCAAACCTCCAGTAGTGTTTGAGACCATCAGGGATTTAGCATTATTCTTGAGCTGACTTGACAAACAAATCTGGCATCTTCAGGGTTGAGCCTTAGAATAAAAAATGCCATAAATTCTATCTCCTGCAAGATAAGGAGCATCCAGCTGATTCCCAGGGTGCAGGCAGCACCAATGTGCCCCTGCTATCAGTGCACTCTGCTGCAATGGGATATCTAATTTAGGTAAGTGCATTTCCAGCATTAGGGAGCATGAAGTCTGACTTGAGGTGGCTGCCAGTAGAGTCACAGAAGATCAGTTTTGCAGATTCACACTGAAAACTGCTCTCATTTTAACTAAAATGCTAACCTTGTGTAATAATATAAGAGTATGATAAGCTATCAAGAAAGAAGTAAAGCAAAGGAAAGCAAAAAACCCTAAAGTCCCATGAACAAATTTTCAAAGATTTACAGTGCTGTTGTGCTGCATTTTTCAGTCAGGATAATGAATAAACACTTGAGCACTAACAAGATGGATACAGATAATTTGGATTATTTTAAATCCAGCTTCACTATCTAATCCAACTGCAGGTACAGGAAGCCCATGTGGTGCTTCAGGAGGAGCTAGCTTCATTTGAGCCATGTGCATCCCACTGAACCACAGTACTTTTAGCATCCTACAGCTGACTGGAGCAGCCCCCATCCATGGCACATAGGGACCTTGGAAGCTGGAAATAAATACACCTTCTGCCTCTTTCTGTCTGTGGATGTCTTTGTCCATCCAGACAAAATTTAAAGTTTCTCAACCATTTCAGGTCGATGATCCTGTTTTCTGCCCTTTTCCCTTCAGGGGAAATCTCTCCTCACCCACCTTTTTTTTTTTTTTTTTTTTTTTGGTGTGTGTGACAATGGCTAAATTGGCATTCACATTGCAGTATTGCCAGCCAAGAAAGGAAGCCAGAACTGATGATTTTTTTTCTGGACCATAGCCTTTGGGCTAATTTAGTTATATTTGTTTCTGCTAACTTGTTTTCTTAAAGACTGGTGAGGGATTGGGTGAACTGCTCCATTCCCTTTTGGTCTGTCTGATATGTAAGATAAAGATCAGGTGAACCACCAGTGTTGGCATTTTTGTTACACCCCCTGTGACAGGAGTTGCTGTTTTCCAGGGCTGATGTGTATATTTAAATGAAGTCCATTAGACTTGGACTATAGCCAGATCTTTCACTGCTGGGCTCTTTTCAACTGTAAACAGAATTGCACTCCCTCTGAAATGAGTATTTGGGGGTTTCATCTATTGATTTTTACCATGGGTTAATACTGTAGATTTGAAGAGATCAATGTGCTTCAAAAAAAGTAAAGAGCCTATTCTCTTCTGCTATGCTGGCATGGTCCCATAATGCCAATAAAATTGATTGGGAAGAAGTTGGTTCAGGATAAATAGGTCCCTCATGAGCTGTAAGCATCTCTCCTGGTCAGGAAATGACGGACATAAAGCCGCAGAGTTCTCTGCTATGACAGCATAGGGGAGCATATAAAAGCATCTGTGAGGGGAGTGTGATTTGGTATACCTGTCATGGGGACTGATGAGGTGTTGCTTAGAATTTTTATCTTGTTACAATTTCCCATGTTGTAGATCAGTTTCCTGCGGGAATCACTGTCCACTTGCATTTATGGATGTTGAATGGAGAACTTTTTACTGACTAATGCTTCTCTAAGCATTACTTACACAAAACCCACACTATTTACACTACTTAAGCACAAAAACTACAGTTTGCTGTCATTTTGTCATTAGTTACCATATTCACCCTATTCCCTGTGTGCAGCCGTAAACTTTATTCTGGGAGATATCTGTACCTTGAGTTTGGATGTGCCTTGTCAAAATTCAGGGAGAGGAATCCTTGGTGCAGGACATAGGGAAGGAGTGAACTCAGTGGAGGCTAAAAACTTCCGCCATCAATGGCAGATCCACTTGAGGAGGTAAGTGTCCTTCCCCTCCTTCCATCTGCCCATTGGCAGGCTTCCTATCTCAGTCACAGGCTTCCTCTCGCTTCCCTGTAGCATGTCCTGAATAAACAGAGTATGGGGGCAGAAGACTGTAACTTCATTTCATTTTTTCCATTTCTTTTATTATTTTTTAAAATTAAATAATTTGCTAAAATGAGAAATTGCTTATGCAGCAAAATTAGCTTTCCTGTTTGAGCTGCAGCTATGTCTAGACACCCTAGGATCTCTCCACTGTGCTAGAGGATGGATGTATGCATATGCTGTGAATTCCTGGATAGTATTAGACACTGGTAGAAGCAATGTGAGCATTAGACTCCGAGCTGCAACTAGCCCTGAACTGCTCAGCTTTCCATATTATCTGACACACCACGTAGCCACACAATTATTCTGTTACCACTCGTGATGATTAACAACAAATAAAACATGTATGTGTAAACAGATGCAGAAAGAAGCCATCCTGCATTGACAGGAGGAAGATGATGATCACATTTCTGTAATTCTAGAGATGTCTGTGATTACAGAAATCTATGATTCCTGTTAGACCTTAGATCAGTAAAGCTGTTCTGCACTAGCAACTAGCAAGCTCAGCAGACCACAGGTAGCAGCGTGGTTTTGTACAATCATGTTTGTTCCAGTAATCCAAATGGTCCTTTGAGTGACTGCATGTAGCTGTCAATTCTGTCTGAAACAGCAAGGGGCTAAAACACTAAGTAATGCAACCCGTGGACTGACGTTAAGGGCTTCTTTTACTTGTCTGATCTCTGCTAAGAAAGTCCATTGGTACAAAACTGTCCATTGGTTCAATTAATTTTGACTTGATGGTTTGGTACCTTCAAAGTGAAAAATAGGACATGGGAAATCTAACAGACTAAAGGCAGAGCATTCATATTGTTATTAATTGGAATTGTTTGGGTCTTATGGCCCTCAGGTATAATTATAATTCTCATTGTGGCTTTTTTTTCAAGTAGAATTAGCTGCTATAACATGCAGGCTGTGCTGTAACTCTGGGTTCAAAACAAACGGGAATGTCCTTCACACAGGAGGCAGTAGACGGGTGTCACTGGCTGCCACAGGATGTAGTGGAAGGTAAAAGTTTACTTTACAATATAGGTACATGAAGAGAACTCCACAGAAGGTTAATAAATTTATAAAACTACACAGAGATCAGGAAGTCCTTTGAGATGTAGGGAAGGAGATATGTTGAGTCTAGGAGAGTATTCAGAGGATGTACCACGCTCAGCCTCCTTTTCTTATCCCTGTGCCTGCTTATGGAGATGTTGAGGATGGGATACCAGGGAAGATGGACATTTGGTTTGATCCATTATGGTCATTTGTGTATTTTCTCTAGTGCTTTCTCTAGGAAGAATACCTGTAAAGGTTTCCTCAAGTCAACAGAGAAGAACCTCTATCTAGCTTAAGGCAGTACTAAATCAAACTTCCTTCATTGTCCTTCTGCTCTGGTTTTCCCTAGTGATGAGGCTGCACTTGATGACTCAAGGATAGTTTGGTTTCCAGTAACACAGACACTGCCCAGTACCAATCTACAAATACTTTGTTTTCAGAAATTTCCCAGGTGGTGAGGCCTGTTTGATGACCCAGTAGCAGAAAATATGTACATGCCATGGATGGCAGATGAATGTTCAGGCATCAAATTTATGCTGTTTATGCTCAGCCCAGGAATATATCATCCAGATGAGAATGGTCGTGTGTGTGTGTGCAGAAGGTACATGGATTGTTTCTATATTGAAAGATACTCCTGGTCTTTGCAGTCAAGTGTGGCCGACTGAAATCTGTAACTGCATTTCTAAAATAAGCCCAAGAGCGCAATAGCAAAATGCTTCCATTGATTTTTATATGTAACATTTTAATTTAAAGACTAACACTTGATCTGATTTGGAATGACTGGATTCAATGACAATTTGATTCACATGGCTGGAAGATCTGTTAAAGCACTAAAAGCTGAATACATGCAGGGCTGAACTTTGCAAAAGCACAAAACAAACAGTGGTACAAAGACATGTGGCCACGGACAGCAAAACCTGATTTTAATTCTCTTCCTCTCTGGAGCTCTCCACTCCTACATTAAGGTGACCCCTTCCCAGGGGCTCAAGCCATGTATATATGTGGAGTAGATGAGATGCAGTCTTTCCTGAGCTATGTGTAGCCAACAGGGCTACAAAAAGCAGGACGGGAGCAACCTTGATCCCAGGAACTGAACCCTGCACCCTCTGGCTGCACCAGCCAGCTCAGAGCTCAACAGACTAGTTGTCTCCTGTGCCTCAGAAAGAGCTGCAACAGTCACATTGACCATAGTATATTTTCTAACTGCTGAAGCAAGGAGACCAGAGCTCACCCCAGAACATGCCAACACATGCCCCTTTGGTGCAGGACTGTAGGTTGTTTCAGCAGCTGAGTAGGGAGCTGTTTCTACTGCCACTCTTTGTTCTGGTCCCTTTCCTGGAGCCAAGGATTTCAGCTGATTCAACTCCTCTCCACGTCTGCCCAAATTAGGTATGCTACTACAGTGCTCATCAAAGAGCAAGGTGATGGGGGAACTTGGTCTGGGTCTTACCAACAATGGTTGGATGTAGAGGTGGAAACTGGTAGTAGGACTGAAGTACTGTAGGTGGTTGGTGGTCTGACTGAAGTGGTTTTGTGTTTGGTCAGTGGCAGAAGATTTAGTGACTATAGACTTCAGAGATAGGCAGCAGCTGAGGAGTATTTGCTTAAACACGTGTGCGTGTTTCTCCCTGGGCACGTAGCTTTTATTCTTTCCTTGTGTTTTTTGCAGTAAATGCATGAAGGTTTAATTTTGTAAAGCAGTTGACAAAACACCAAGTAGATTATACCAACTTTATTGACTGGAAGGACTCAGGAATAATTCAGTCTTGTGGGCTTGTAGTACTTAGAATTTGCATCCCAGCAATATCTGGAGGACACAGATAAAATCAGCTCCCTGTTGTGTTAGGCTCTGCTTATACAAGAGATGGTCTCTGCCCAAACACTTCGCAATCAAAACGTTGAGTGATCCTCTGCAATTGTATGTGCTACTAGAAGATAAGGCTGCACCAAATGCAGAATAAAGTTTCTCACAGTTCACAAACCTGTCAGGGCAGATAGATAACATTGTATGTAATAACATCATGTAATAGGGGTTTCCATCTGTGCGTAACCTCTTATTAGTAGCATACATTATGCAATATTCCTTAACAATTCATAATAGCGTGTATCTGAAGAGAGGAAGATGAAGTAATGAAGAGAGCTCCCAGGTGTAGAAGTGAGATAAAGAAAGTGCAGCGAGTCCTCCTGTAAAGTGCCTGCCGAGATGCTCTTTTCCTCTTTACAGAAAGGTCTTCTGAGCCCATGGTGTATTGTTTGCAGCGAAAGGCTCAGCTGAGCTGTCACTTGGGATTGTTCTGTCTGGCGTTCTGTAGCAGTGAGCTGAGCATATATATTTCAGACGGAAAATGTTGCTGCAACCTCTGACAACATTTTTCACTTTTTGGTAGAAGAAAAAAGAAATCTGCCTCTGATTGTAAACCCAAGTAAGACAGAATAAAGTGTGGGGGTTTTTTTAAATACAGTTTCTTGCTTCAGAGAAATACTCCTGCTTGTTGAGTTACTGATCCCGTAGATTTGGCTATGTATGAGCATCATTTATGTTAGAAGACAAAGGGAGTGTGAGTGGTAAACAGCTTTTCTTGTGTGCTTCTTGTTTAATTAATGGGAGTTTCACAGGCCAATACAGACCAATAATGAGTGATCATTTGAAAAAATCCTGCTGAATTTTGTACGGTGATAAAAGATATTTAATGCATTTCACTAGTAAGTATCAGTCCATGCTATACATTCATACTATGAATCTCTTGTGTTTTTAAGGTTCTCTGCTAACTACATTTTGAAAATGGTATTTCTATGGTAACAGTACAAAGACAGAGCAATTATGGTATATAGAGAACACAGATAAGACCTCATTAGCTATGCAAAAATTAACAAATGTCAAACTTCAAGCTTTAGACAAATTACCATGGGCACCAAGTGAACAAGAGAGCTCAGATGCCCTGCTGTGTTTAGCATTTCCTAAGTTAGCAGGTCCTGGTTGGCAATCCGAGTCTCCAACTCCCACACTTTGGCATCCGTCCCTGACCTGAGCCATCTCCAGGCCTGCATCCATCCTCAGGGGCAGAGAACTCCACCTGGCAACAGGGAGACTTGAAACCAGGCACTGCAGTTCCCAAAGCCTTCTGTGGGGCTTCAGAATTCTTGTTCCTCCTCTGTAAAATGGGTTATGACACTCCTGGGTTGGTCCGCTCTGGGGATTAGTGTATGAATTTTTCTCAATAACTCCTTATTGTTCTTGGGAAGATTATCTAAGGTATGGATTGCCTCAAGTGCAGAGACATATGAGGTAGCTCTGTGTGACAGCATGAGATTACTTTGACTGTTTTACATGGGTGTAGCACCTTGTGGACAGATCTGCACTGCTCAGGAGTGGCCCAGCTCACACACATGCCTGGCCCCAAAGGCCCTGGTGAGGCAGCTTTCTGTGCCTTCATAAGGTTTTACTTTGTCTTCTTTTGTTGTTTGGTTTGTTTGTTTGTTTGTTTGTTTGTTTGTTTCTTAACAAGGCCATTTGCTATTTCTGATAGAAAGCATGTTATGGGACCTATAGAGGTAGCTCCCAAACATCTGTGACAGTGTACCTGATATCCTTCTCACAGACAACAGCTTCTAAAGTGGGAACAATGTAAGCTCTAGAAGCAAGTGAATATAAATGTGAGCACCATATGCTGCAGATGGAGAGTGATTCGGTAGTGACCATCAGAAAGTTGCAAATGAATAGGAAAACCAAGTTTGTCTTCCCCAGAGATTCCCTATGTGATCCTCGGTCTGGGGCTGTCCATGAGAGTGGAAAAAACTCTCAGTAGGGTCAGTCTTCAAGCTATTGCTTCCCTGTCCTTAGAGCTGGGGGGATTGGCAATTTGAAGCCTGGGGCTGGAGCCCTCATAGGAGGGCTTGCATTTTGTGAGAGGCAGCAGATGGTTGCCCTGTGCCTGGGAAAGCAGCAGCATTGCTCTGTCCCAGCTGAGCATGGCAAATTCTTTTCTTCGAATCATGCTGTCAGTACCGTGTTGTACAGCAAATGCAGCTCCCAGCTCCCTCTATCCCCTCCCAAATTAACAAGCGTGAAAAGGCTTCAAATATGTTGAACAGCAAGCAGCTCTTCTGCTTAATCTGATATTTGCTGTAACATATTGCTTTGCATTATAGTGCTGTGCTCCAGCCTCAGGTTTCCTATGGCCTCTACAGCTTTTCCAGTCTCCAATCCTTCCTGAGTGTTTATGTGAAGCCACTTTTGATTGCTTGAACAATGTGTCTGCAAAAGAATAGGCTCCAACAAATCAAAAAAGTTCTGCACTCTAAAAATAAAATGAAATTTTAAAAGGGCTATAAAAAATGAGTCATTGACTGGCTCTGGATGATCAACATGAAAGAAAGAACAATATTCAATTTGTCTAAAATCCCAAATTCTTCTCAAAAGGCACTATAGAAAACCATTCAGAGGCATAACATAAATTAGAAAGTCACCAACACAGTTCATACTTGAATGAAACTAATTCACACAGGATGCAGCAAACATGGCATAACTACAGCACCACTGTAGTTTTTTATACGACCAAAGCCTTTCTTTCCTTTGAAGATGGGTAATCTTAAGTAATACAGTAATTTTGACTTCCTATATAGAATTATTCTCCACAGTTTCACTATGTTGCACAGTGTATTAGCTACAAATGATTAAAGCTGGCCTTCTGCTCCTTTGGTTGTTTTTCTGAGACTATCAGTGTCTCTGGTGGGCTGAAGTTACGTAGCAGGAGATTCTGTGTATGAACATAAAAGCAAGCTATTGATCTTCAAAGAGAAAACCAATTGAGAAGTCTTGACAGATCTCTTGGTTACTTGAGTTCCACTGAAAAAGGGATTGCTTTTATTTAAATACATTTTAAAAAGAAAGTAATCTCAAAGCACAATACAAATTACTGGTACTATTATCTCTTCAGGGCTACTACCAGGTCCGCACCCTCATTCTACCTGTGCTGTTCATTCCTTCTGCAAATTTCAGTGACCTGAAAGTGTTCCAGGGACCTTGGGCAGTATCACCTTTATCTTCCAGGGCACTTGTCCTTCAAGGAACAGAAGCCCTGTTTCTAGCAGCAACATGAGGGAAAAGATGCAAGCACCATAATTCACTTTTCCTGATGCACCAGGACAGACACTAAGAGGGCTGTACTGTGGCTATATGCCTGAGTGCTAGAGCAAGGTGAACACTGTTGCCATGCCTCAAATGCACTTTCGTGCCATTGCTTTGACAGAAGGGGGAAGAACTCGCAGAATAGGCATCCTCCCCCTCTCCACATGTGAGGCATTACTGCTTCCTTGGCTTCACAACCTCATGGGCTGGTACTACGGTCTCCTCATTGGGAGACTGGCAGGACATGGAGGATTGCTGTCAGCATTTTTGAGTACAATGGTAACAAAATGTTCCCACTTATTTTGAGGACTCATGCCTGCGTGTGAGCATGCAGAAAATAAGGAGATGGTCCAGAATTTGCACAAAACTTATTAATTATAGACCACAGCCAAGAACGGGAACTTCACCCACGCGTAATGTAAAATTTCAAGAACTGGAAGCAAAATTTGGCTTTGTCTGCACTGTTATTTGATCTGGCTGATTTTTTATTCTATTCTAGCAGTATTTTTGATCTGACAGAATGGTGATTGTGATTTGCCTCTCAAGGATTTTATTGAGTCTCTGTTCCCTGGTTTATAAACATGAATCTATACCTGCTAAGGATATCTAGGGTCATTTTGGTCCAGTCTTTAATATAATCCCCTCCACTAATTTATGAAGCTCTTAAAAATGCTGCTATTGAGAGGCCTTTCCAGAGCTTTATCTCTTCAATAATGAGAAACTTTGTTCTAATTTCTAGCCTATTTTTGCCTTCTGTGATTACATGCTTCATTTACAAATCATGGATAACAATTTGCAGTTTAGCATATCCATCCCTCTGAGCCATTTTGGCTGTGTCCTCCTACTCATCATGTTCTACATCATCTTCACTGGTAGCAGCTGAAGCAAAGGTTTGCTACCACCCGTGGATTATCCCTGAGTTTATGCCTGGTTGTTCAAGTCCTTCTACTCTCTTAAGCTGTAAAAGTATGGGGTTTTTTTCTTACATGATTGCTATGAACCCTGCTCTTCCTTGACACAACTTTACCATGGAATATCCTGTAAGGTTCTTATTCCTTTGTTGAAAAAAAAAAAACAAACCAACTTTGTTGAAGATAGTTCTTCAGTGATATGGGGTGTGAGGAACTGGGATATTTAAATGGTGAAAAGATAAATATGTTTAAATTTGGCAACATCCAAGTGTTGGCAGGAGATATGCTTCAATTATGCCTGAGCCTGCCTGGGATGCAGAAATCAATTTATGTTTTGTTTTGTTTGTTTTTCCCTTAAATCTCCCTAAGGGCTTTATTAATTTGTCTATTCTGAGAACATCTCGCATACACTAGTAAGTCTGGTCTCTCCACAAATTGAGTGCTAGCTGCTGTGTTCTGCTACAGGAAATCCAGACAAGTCACCATTCTTTCCACTGTAGGTATAGCATTTACATTAATGAACAAAGTACATAAGAGTACAGCAAGCAGAGACAAGAATGGATGACTTCTCATTGATAACAAGAAATAACACACTTGTTTCCTCTTGTGCTCTTCAAGACAGGTGGAAATTTTTCTTCCTTGAATCGCTATATAGTCTCATAAGTTCCCAGTGTGGAAAGTATGCAAATTGGTATGGATTTGGATCCCTTCTTGGGCTTAAACTCTGTAACCCACTGCCTGGGTGAACGGTCCAATCTTTCAAACATATTGGTGACACCAATACCACCTAGTGATCCTGCTTAAGAGCCGACTGAGCCCTTCTTCCTTTGAATACCTATTTTCAGAAGGTGTTTCAAGGCTCAGGATACCAAAGACTCGGTCAGTCCTGTGCTACGCCCACATGCGCACACCCGCACGGTGCAGGTGCACTTCGATACTGCGCGGCTTTAAGTTTTAGAATGCCCAAGTGCTAAAAATACGCAAGAAATACAGAACTGAGGAGCTGGGGCAAAGAAAGGGTGCTGGCCTTCCCCCCTCCACCTCCCGGGCTGCCACGCAGAGGGACAGACTTCGGGTCCCCCCGCCACCGCCACCGCCAGGTGCAGCCAGACCC
>JAAGNO010030054.1:5310-31492 GCA_033439905.1 Ceryle rudis | reverse complement strand
ATTTTATCAAACATTTATAAAAGTTTTAAATTTTACAATACATTTATAAGCTTCGGACTGCCTTGTTCCTGGATGTCTGCAGTATTTGACTCCAGGGACTCTCAAATTGAAAATTCCTCTGAGGGAAAATGTGTGGCTATATGTAAGGTAAAAAAGAAAGGAGTTCTTTTTAATTGTATAAATGTACCGGTTGGTTAAAACCAGGAGGGTGTCTTAGTAATTTTACAGCATATATTTCACTAAAAAGTAAGACCACAGCAAAAACCCAAAACAAAGAAAAATTTTGACTAACTCAACATTTTAAATATTGACTGAAATATAGCCAATCTACCTTCTGATTTCCAATGACTGCTTTCTCAAGCTTCAGATTCCTCACAGTGTAAGCAAGAATATGATAATCCAGCCTTATCCAAGCAAAACAATAACCATTATGGCTTTTTTTTTAAATGTACTTAATTTGGCAAGTTTACTAGTTACTTCTTACTCGGTTGATTCATTGCATTAAAGTGCATCTTAATTTGGAACTGATTCTCATTTGTCTGTTAGTTAAACTGTGTGAATTGCCACATTCATAAACCTCATTCACTGACATAGCAACCAAGATAATAATTTATCCTTAACAACTACAGTTTAAAACATTATTTCTCCTTTTGATCATGTCTCTGGATTTTTACTGAGTTTTGCATATTGAAACGACACTCTTGAGATTCCTTTACAAATATACTAAGATACTGTAAAATTCTCATCCTGAATTAAAATGTCTTGACTTTAAAGTTTGGTTAAAACATGAAATGTCTATGGTATTAAGCTGAGATTCCATCTGATTTCCTGATGAGCTCCTAACTTTCTTGACAGTTTCTTGATCTACCATTAGGGATCTAAGGTATGATCGACAATGAGAGCTGGTTGAATTATCCTGACAGCCTGTTCAGTTAAAACCTCCTGAATCTGAAAGCATCTCTAAGGTTCTAAATTTTCTTTTTTTTATAAAACTAACAAAAATCCAAAGAGAGGCCCATGGTTCATCAGAAGAGTGATGACTCTTAAATGAACTACTGGTCATGAAACAAAGACCATGGCTTCTCCAGCAGGATCATGCTCTGTCAACCCAGCTGGCAAATGCCTGAAACTTTTGACTACAGGCAAGACAAACAAGCAAGCAGCTCCCTCTGTTCTACATCACTAAACTGACAGTCCCACCCTTTGTTTTAGACCAAGACTTCAACACGCTCACAACGTATGTGTCACATGAGCGTGAGTTACTTCTCATCTACACCCACTCATACTTCCTTCCTAATAGCAAGTTGTTCCAAAATATCTCGTCAGCAGCCCCTTTCCTGCTGCTTCAAGAAAAAAAAAATAAAAGGGGAAAAAAAAACATTGAATCCTTGGTCCATTGGTTCATTTTGCCCAGTGAACTAAACTTGTTTGTTTTGCCCTTACAAGGCTAGATCTCCTTCCTGTTTGTGAATGAAACACTCATCAGCACAATGTAATGTAACTTCATTCAGCAGCAGCAGCTGCAGAACCAGGCAGCCCAAGGTGTGTACACACCGGCCTGCTCTTGGCTACAGATGCTCCCACTTGGGCCAGAAGGAACCGGGGAAAAAACAGCTCCTGCAGGATGGCAGCAGCAACAGGGCTGGAGCGGTGGTGGTGGCAGGGTGGTTTGCTCTGCAGCTCCCTGGATGTGGCTTTGCAGAGTGCAGGAGGGCCAGGAGCATGCTGTGTGGATGTGAGCCCTGGGATCCAAGCGATGCGCTTTGTGCGAGCTCAGGCACTGAAGCTGCGTTCAGCCCCTGACATTGCCCCCTCGCTGAACCTGGAATCAGCCAGTGAGTGACTCCTTCCTGGCCAGCAGCAGCCAGACATTCCCTACTCCCTGTTTGGGCTCATGGTGGCTGGCAGAGGACCTGGAGAGCAGGGGTAGCAAAAGGCACCACCAGAGTAGGTGAGGAGCACAGGAGAAGGCTGCTGGCAAGCAGAGGCTGCCTGCTTGTCATGACAGCTCCCCAGGAGCCAAGCTTTGCTCTTGATCAGGCAGGCAGAGTGCATCGCATTAAACTGTCTAGACAGTTGCTGCTGCCTCAGCATGCAGAAGGAAATCTCTGCAGCTGGATGTCTGGGCAGCCCATGCTGCTACTCTCTGGAGAGGGACCAAAGCCAGCCATAGCGAAGGCCACCTCCTGCAGAGGAGGAGGAAATCCATTCCAGACTCTGGTGAAGCCCATGGAGACACTCACCTCAGCTCACATTTGATCTGCACCCAGCCAGGACTACGCAGGAATGACCAGGGATGGAACCACTTCTCCACAGTCTGCAGGCTCGAGCACAGCACCTCCAGCCACAAATGCAGCACTTGCTCGCTGCAGCGATGGGGTAGAGGCACATTATTCAGCTGAAGTCAGGGAAAGAAGCCCCATCCCTTTGGGACAGTCTATTTTCAGCCCAAGTCTTGGCCCCAAACCACAGTCCTGTCCCCAGAGGGAATAGGATAACCCAGTAAGCTTGTGTGAGCCCACTCCATTCAGTAAGAGCTAGTTTTTCCATCCAGGAGCTAGGCCAGCATGAAGAACAAGAGAGGCACAGGTGCCACTCAGTGGCTGGAGTGAGAGGTGAAAAAGACCCTGTTGCCTAAAGGTAGTCAGAAATGACTGCTGCTCTCAAGCCCTCTCTGCCCCCTCCTAAGCTCCTTGCAGCATCCCTTCTCTGCCAGGCAGTATCAGGACTGGATCACAGAACGACAGAATTATTGAGGCTGGAAAAGACCTCTGAGATCAACAAGTCCAGCCTATGACCTATCACCACCACCACCACACTGGCTAGACCAATGGCTCCAAGTGCCACATCCAGTCTTTCCTTAAACACCTCCAGGGATGGTGACTCCACCACCTCCCTGGGCAGTCCATTCCATTCCAGTGTCTAATCGCCCTTTCTGTGAGGAAGTGCTTCCTAAGATCCAACCTAAACCTCCCCTGGTGCAGCTTCAGGCCGTGCCCTCTTGTCCTGCCACCAGTTGCCTGGGAGAAGAGTCTGACCCCCACCTGACTACAACTTCCCTTCAGGTAGTTGTAGAGAGCAATAAGGTCCCCCCTGAGTCTCCTCTTCTCCGGGCTGAACTACCCCAGCTCCCTCAGCCTCTCCTCATAAGACTTTCCCTGCAGTCCCTTCACCGGCCTTGTCGCTCTCCTCTGGACCTGCTCCAGCACCTCAGTATCCTTCTGGAAGTGAGGGGCCCAGAACTGCACACAGTACTTGAGGCGAGGCCTCACCAGTGGGAGAACAGGAGGAGAATTACATCCCTACACCTGCTGGCCACACTATTCCTGATAGAAGCCAAGATGCCATTGGCCTTCTGTGCCACCTGGGCACACTGCTGACTCACGTTCAGCCGGTAATCAACCAGTACAGCACTCCCAAGTCCCTCTCTGCTGGGCTGCTCTCCAGCCACTCATCCCCCAGTCTGTAGCGCTGCAGGGGGTTACTGTGGCCAAAGTGTAGGACCTGCACTTGGTCTTGTTGAATTTCAGACTGTTGGCCTCAGCCCATTGAGCGAGCCTGTCCAGGTCCCTCTGCAGTGTCTTCCTACCCTCCAGCAGATCAACATTCCCCCCCAGCTTGGTGTCATCTGCGAATTTACTAAGGGTAGACTCAATCCCCTCATCCAGGTCATCAATAAAGATGTTGAATAGGACTGGGGGACACCACTGGTTACCGGACGCCAACTGCATGCAGCACCATTCACCACCAGTCTCTGGATGACTCACTTGAGTCCAACGCAGATGAGGGACCGAAGCTTCACGTCCATCTGTGCATGTGCAGCATCATGCGTCATGTTCACAGCCTGAACCGCCTGTATGGAAGGAAGATGTGGTTACTGCCCTCTCGGCTTAGCCCCAGGTTGGGCTGGGCAGCCATTCCAGCAATGGAACCAAATGGTCTCCTTCCTGGAGCCCCCCACCCTCACCCAGTGCCACATGCTGGCACCAGAGGGGGCCAAGTCTTCACTTTCTACCTTTCCCCAGCCACTTGGTGTCTCTACTGCTTCCCATCAGGAAAAGTCTGGGATACTCTCTAACACCTCCCGAGAGATGGGTATCACCCTCCATCAGCCTCTATGGCAAACTTCCCAACATCAGGAGCTGGGCCCTGGCTTGTCCGGGGGCAGCACTCACCCGGTAAAGCAGCTCCTCTGGAGTGAGGACTTTGCCATCTTCATCAAGCCTGCAAAGATGACAGCAGAGACCTAACTAGCTCTGCAGCCACCCTGGCCTTTCCCCCTCCATGCTGCTGCTGAGCCCACAGGTGATCCTGCAGCCGTGAGAGAGCAAGATATAGCCCCAGAAGCAGACATGGGAGCCCAGGGAAGGGGACAAGAGCCACTGTCAGCCCCAAATCAGCACAGGCACAGCAGCCTGCTGACACCACACCCACAGGATGGGGCAGACCATGACCAAGGTGGAGAGCAGCAGCAGTTTGATGTGCACGCAAGAGCAGGGCACAGACCCAACTGCTTTGTGTGAATAAAGAGGCATTACCTGTAAGTCTTGCAGAGCACGAGGCGAGAATACACTGAGTCAAAGTCCCGTTCCACTTCCCGGCTTGCAGCCTAGTAGGGCAAGGGACAGTCAGTGCACTCTGCCCTACAGCCCCTTCACCCAAGCCCCCTGGCAACGCTGCCCCACAAAGGGAACCGAGACATCTCACCTCTTCAATGAACAACCAGGGGTGGCATGCCCCTCCAAGCAAAGATGGCTTCTTCAATCCATGTTCAAATATAGACTTCAAGGCTGGACACAGCGTCCCTCGCACCAAGTCTGTCACCCCTTCTGTGACTGAGTCATCTCCAGCAATGGAGTACTGAGGAACATGAAGAGCCATCTCTCAGCATACTGGTGAGGGGGCAGAGCATGGAGGTGGTCTGCTCATCTACAGCTTCTGTTCACAAGTCTCCCACTCCCAAGTACCCACTGCCCCCCCCCCTTCCCTTATCCCCTTATGCTCGTGCTGGCTCTTGCGTAAGGCACCATGTTCAGTGCTACTCCCTGGGGATTTGCTGGAACACCAGGACCTTTGTGCCTAGTGGCTGCCCAAGAGACCACACAGGTAATCGCAGCACCATCCTGGCAGCGTTCAGCATGTAGTAACTGTTGCAGTTTGGTGTGATGCCGGCTGAGCTAAGGTAAGAGAAGGACCTGTACTGAGGGTCTCCGGGACTCTGTAAGCTGCTAAAAGTCAAGGCAAATGGGGACAGAAGGGAATTCCCAGGTCATCTGGTTCAGCCCTCCAAGATACCACCCTGACACACTGTTAGCATGAAGGATATTCCAAAATTAGGATAAGCAGGATCCTCTCTATTTCCACAGTTGGGAGGAGGAGTGCTCAGCAGTACAGGGTGTGTTTATACACAGTGAGGTGATCTGCATCTGAAGAACCAGCCCTGGAAGGGGGTGAGGAAGTGACATCTCTCTAGGGGTTCCTCTTGGGGGGTCTCAGGTCAGATTTTGAGCCCTTCCACACTCTCATGCTGAGGAGTGGGAGTACAGGGCCTTCTCCACTTCCCTTGTGCATTGCCTGCTAATGACATTTGTCTCCTATCCTTACCCCAGCCTTGGGGCCATATTGAGGTATCTGCTCGAAATCAGTGGCATCTCACCACTGACAGATGTGAGATGAACCACGACAGAGTGCACCTTTGGGCACAGCTGCTCAGGGAGAATCCACTGCGGTGACCTCAAAGCCTGAGTGGGATCCATAGCTGCAGCCTCAGCGAAGGACAAGAGCACAGGCAGCGGGGAGGGGGAGGAAATGCTGCCCATAAGGATCCTCCTCAGTACCTGCCTGCTGCTATCTCAGCTTTCCCATAGTTCACCCCTAGAGTCCTTGCAAGCCCAGGACTTGTGCCCAGCCTGTGCACTCAGCTACACCCTGAAGCCCTCTGGGGCCCTCATTCTCCACTTGGTCAGCATGAGGAAGTTGAACAAACAGGCTCAGGAAGATAAGTTGTCTGATCACATCACTAAGCACTCAACAGCCAGAGAGAGAAACAGATCGAAAGAGGGAAATACATGGCTCTTTTCAACTATGCTTTTTTGGTTATGACATGATTCTTTTCTTTATGATGAGTTTTTGTTGTTGTGGTTTATTTTAATTACCTCTTTACTCCGCTCATCCAAGATCTCCACAAATTTTGCAGGAAACCAACCTACAAAGAGTGGACAAAGAGGTGAGCCTGACATAGACAACAAGAAACCTCTAACACAGACAAGACCAGAGTCCAGTAGAAGCTGAGAGTAAATCAGAGTTCATAGGGTCCAGCCCCAAAGAACGAAGTGAGCAGCCTCAAAAATCACAAGAATTAAGGCAACTGCAAGAGGAAGCCCATTGCAGGACACTGCCTACAAGCAGCAGAGATTACATGCACCCAAACACCCTGTGCCAGGAGGACAGAGCCTAAATTTGCTGTCTGCAAGAAGTAACCTGCACCACTGCTCTCATACCCTGCTTTAACAGTTCCCTTGTCCCTGGCAGATGCTCCAGGCAGAGCCTTTACTGCAAATGTGCGAGAGCTGGCCACACCCTCCCCAGTGCAACCCATCCTGCTCTCACCTCTCAGTCCATTCAGCTCTCCCACCCAACAGTGCTCATCCTTCTGGGAAATGATCTGAAAAACAGGGAATGGAAAACACGTTAGAGAGAGAGCAGTGCCAGGAGGGCTACAGCTGCCCAGCTGTGTGGGCACAATGAGGAATTGGTTTCTTCACAGCTGTTTTGCCAACCTTCTCTTCTCATATGGCCCAGGGCCTTTAAGGGCAAAAAGCTACTGCAAACACAATGCTACTCCTGTTCTCCCCAATTTCAGATAGGATGCCCACAGCTAAAATGTAAATGGATGCTTTTATAGTCTGACCTAGATTGGGGCAAATCAATCTTTTGCTCAGCTTTATGGGAGACAGGGAAGAGACTTGGCTGTGGTGTTGAAAATGACCCACAAGACAACACTCACATGAACATCCTGCCTCATCCCCCGGCAGTCCCTCGAAACACCAGCTGCTTCCCTTAGACTCCTAACTGGGCTCTGAGCTGATCTCCTCTCTCTCTGCTTCCCAAGCAAGTTGGGCGTTCAAGGTCTTGCCCTGGTCCCTGTCTCATAGGGTGACACACCGTAATGATGTCATTCTTGCGGAAGCCCAGCTCATCATCATCATGGCGCTCAAAGTCCAGCAGGGCTTTGGCTCGTCGTCGTCGGTTGCGGGAACAGGCCACATAGTTCTCATGGTCCCGCTGGTGGCTCTCCATGCTGTAGTCTGGAGTCAGATCCTAGTGTGCATGTGGATGAAGAACAAAGAGGAATGAAAAGCAATAGATGACTGCCAGCTGATCAGCCAAAGCTCACATGCCCCTTTCCCAAACCTCTTCCTGTTCTGCAGGCAGACAACTTCCCAGCACAGCTTTTTTCCACCAGAGATAGGTTAAGCAACCCTCATCTTCCACCTGTTACACCTGTCACATTCTTCCCCAAGCCCACACTTCAGGAGCATTTGAACAGCCCTATCCTGCGGTGGACGCTTAACATTCGTGCCTGGGGCACATGGCAGTGCACATCCAGCTGTTCCCACTCACAATACTGCAGTTCTTGGGATCCACACACTGGAAGTGCCGTGCTACTTGAAGAATGGCCTCACGCAGGTCAGCCACCAGCTCTGTCTGCTTGATGTTCTTGGCTTTCAGTGCCTCCAGATCATCATCCCCTGTGGAAGCCCAACACGGTCAGAGGGAAGGTGAGGAAAGCAAAACAAGTAGAAGGAAAACAAGTAGAATGTGTTTTATTACCATTAGAAATCACGGATTCCGCAGAAATCGAAAAAAGCCTATACTAAGGCAGGTACTTACCGCCCACCTATTCAGCAGTGTAAACAGCCAATACCTATTTGACCGTCTCAAGTTTTAGGGAGCTGGTATTTCTAACCACACATGGAACTGGAAGATGCCATCTTCAAACTGTCTGGACAACTCAGTACACCAAGTTACCATGCACTGCTTTAGAGAAGTGTCTGTGCAGTTTATAGACAGCTGAATGGCAGGACACAAAACCAGGGAACTTTCAAAAATTCTCTTCGACCAAAAAACTCTTGAAACTGAAATAGGTTTTGGTTGAGCTACTTCTGACTTCTGCATAACTCACAGGCTGAGAGCATCTTCTTCACTGAGTCTTGAAAAAGATTTGAAAAACCAGGACAAACTGCTTTCCTCTGAAGTCAGAGCCACAACACAAAAGTTACCATCTACTTAAGACCTTAATTTCCCTAAGAGCCAGATTTCAAAGGTTTTGGGTGTATAGAAATGGCCATAAGTACAAAGTAGAAGCTACCAAAGCATCTTTCAACTGTCACTAATTTCCGCAGGAGTTCTGACAACATCTCTATTAATTTATGCAGAAAGATACCTAATGGGATGGATTCCTTAGGCAGTTAATGTATCTGAACGCCTTAAAAACTGGGTACATGATATCTGGGAACAATGAACCATTTGCTTCTTTTTCTAAAAAAAGAATAAATAAAATAATCGTTTTGTTTTAAATTCAAAGGATATTTTCATACATCTATTTTTGATCTATCTATAATATATTGAAAATGTCATAGCTTAACTAAAAAAAAATCAACATTTAAAACAATGTATTTTTCACTGAACTCCAATTTTTATACAAGCACAGCTTTTATGCGAGACCCAACTAAGCGACCGGCCGGCAAATTAGTACTCTGTTTATCTTCTAACAGCATTACAGAAACCAATCTGAATGAAGTGTGGCCCAAGTTACACAGCTGCTGCAACAGCTACATACACATCAAGCTTCTGCTTATTGAAAAGCGATTAACAGTATCTTTTAATCACAAGTGATCCTAATTAAAAAGATTAAAAATTTAAAAATAAATAGAAGCACAAAATTAGATTTAAGGTTATTTTTATAATTGTTTTGTATTTGCTAAATTAAATGAATAGAGAATTAAACATACAGAGCTTAAGAGAAAACTGAACTTTACTTCTGGACTAGAAAAATTATAAGGCATAATTACTCCCAGGCCAGGCAATGAAAATTAACAAAACCTCCTCCTCGGTGGCCTGGGGTAGGCTATAGAGCACGTTAAGAATTCTCCCTACAGACTCAGAGCTACAAATATTGTAAATAGATAGGTGATCATGCAGACGGTGGTGATTCACATAAGTTCATGTTGCTAAAACAGAATGTGACTAAAGAAGAAACTGCTCAACCACAGCCACAGCGGCTCGGTGGGCTGCAGTCATTTCCATAGATCACCAATTCCTTCTGTCATCATTCAGTCCCTTCTGACCAAAATAATATGCTCCTCCCTCTGTATTCAGATCAATTCCACTCAAATACAAACAGGAGATGCGGGATTCAAGTTCCACCTTAGAATGTACATGACAGAGAGAAAAGCAACTGGGGTTTCCACCTCAGATTCACCTCGCTGCACCTGACATGCCTGCAAGTACATTTCCAAAACAGGAAACCAGTGTAGGATCAGCCACATGTGAAGCTCTACTTCAAGCCCACAAAGACTGACTAGCTGCACAGCTGTCCAGAGGAGGACAATCTCTCCTGCATTTCCTTGTTGTGATGTCCATCCAACAGGAAAAGGGCAACATGCAAACTACTGCCAAACTACCTTTTGCTGTTTCTTCTTTCTAGAAAGCTGGTCCAACTCTTTGAATCTCAGCTACAGAAAATCTTGGACAACCTGATCTAGCATCAGCAAGAGTCTGGCTTTGAGCAGGAGAGGCTGGACTACAGACACCTAGAGATCCCTTCCAGAGAGTGCTCCTGGGACTCTATGACTCCTGTCCAAGTCACTACCAAATCTGCATTCACTCTAAGGAAGAAAAATGAAGTTCTGGGTAAGTTCTTATTCCCACTCAGACAAGGACTATCCACCAGCTACACATAATAACTATGACAGGCAACAGACTTTACATTTAAGGTTGACTGACAGTTCCAAGTGTAAGGTGAATTTATCACATCCAAGCTTTCCTTTCCCTCGCTTGGGATGAAGTTTTCCATCCTGGTCATCTGCTGCAGGATGACAGCTTCTCTATTTTAATGAACATTTTAAATACTAAGAATAATATTAGGTAAAAACTATGACAGCCACCGTACAGAAGCCCCACTAAAATGAGAAAACACTATTGATCATCTCATTTCTACTGCTGATATATTTTGAAGCTTGAACTTATAACTCTACCTTTGCACGTGGGTATAACTCACTATCACCTTCATAAAACTACTCAAAACTTGGTCAAGGAAACTACCTAAGACACAACAAAGATGCATGTGGCAGCTAAGTTCCCTTCAGGTTCAGTCTGTATGATAACATGATATACAAGAAGTCTGAGTTCAGGTTGCACAAGCAACTTTCCTGCATTTCTTCACTTCTGCATGCTTGACTTTATAACTTCATTGGTATTCTACCATAACTTTTATATGTAATGTTGTATGTGCTCCTAGCAAGTCTGGGGCAATATATCAGCTTCCTGGAGAACATCAGAAAAGCTCTTTTCTGAAAAGACCAGTAAAAAACACCAGTTTTAGTTTTATTCAGGCCATTTCAACCACAACAGGAGCACTATCTGAACCCTGTGAATTCAGGATGTTGCCTTTCTCCGGAAAAACAGTTTCTGTGGTGAGATGTGGTGAGATGTAGCAATGTCAAGAAAGCTAACCAGATGCAAGGAGGGTGATGACAGTGAGGCTTACAATAGAAAGGGCTATTATGGAGTCACAGAAGCAAGTTACTGTTAAAACTCATGGAAAACCTATTCATATGCTGGCATAGGTCACAAGCAAAGAAAATTAAGACTCAAAAGTGTTCACAACATTGAACTTTCAGAGTAAGAGGGAACATCGGTGATGTTTGCATCTGTAAATTTTGATGGGTGACACACTGGACCATTTTGCCCTGTCTCAGATCTTCAGAGACGTTCCTGAACCGAGCAGAGTAAGATCAGGAGAGTGCACCATCTAGACTGTGGACTGCATATGGTCTGCCAGAAAGTGTGTTTGACCTGTCAGTCAGGGCAAGGAGGACACTACAGCTGGGTTGAGCTGCAGCCCATTGTTAGTCACAGTTTAAGGACTAACCATCTAACCTAAAATTTACTTTCTGAGCTCAGACCAAATCAAGCAAATAGAAAACTGCACTTCTTCCCTCTCATCCTTCAGTTCTGGCTCCATTTTCTCCTCCTTTCCTGTTCCAGGGTTTCCCTGCTTTGCTCATTCCCCTCCTTCCTATAGGTTTCTATATCCATCAACATGACCTGAAAGGCACAGGACTGTCCTTACCGAAAAGCAGAGAGGTGATGCCAGATTTCCTGCGCTGAGTCCTGCGCCGGACAATCTGAGAGGGAAGAGAGAGAACAAAGTGCACACATTAGGACAGATTTCAGAAACAAAGTAAAGCAATCCCCCACACAGGTCAGCTCTGGGCAAGGGGTGCTGACAGCTCCTACTGGAAGGGGCAGGTGAGTGAACTGGCAATTTTAGACAAGCGTTGTTCTAGTTCTAACTCAATGAATCAGCTCTACTGCTTGATCTACTCCATGTGCAATGGGTTATTTATAGCTCAATTAGTACAAAAGCATAACTGAAGTTCGGGAATCGACCATGATTTGAGTGAGTAATTTTAGTTATGATTCTACTTGTTGCCAAAAGTGGTTCTACACGTAACTACATATAAATTTCCAAGTGGATGCCTATTACATTTTAGAATTGCCGGAGCGTCTTGTGATTAGCACACAGACAAGCATTAAGAATATATCTTCCACACAGCCTTGACAAACAGGAGCACAACTGCAGACTGTAGTCCAAGATTAAATACAAGTTCACTTTTTATTCAGCTTCTCAAAGGCTGCTGCTCCTTTCTGACTCTTATCTTCCAGAGTTATTTTAGTGCATTAGCTTCTTACTAATGGACTAACGCCAGTTTCTACTTTGCAAGTAAATTCTGCCAAAAGCACATGTTGTTTCTTTTAGTTCCCATTTATAAAATATATCACTTTCCATCACAACTCTCATTAATTATAATTACAATCAATATCAATTTCCCTTTCACCTGGGGATTTATCGAACAGGACAGATCTGGCAGCATTTCATTAGTACAAGCCTCCTCCTCACTTCCCTATACCTGTTCTCCGCTGGAAGAGAGAGTCATCCTGGAGCCAAAATCCCCTCAGACAGGAGCACCTCTTGCTCACAAAGAGCAACTGGGAGGGAATACATAAGGGAATGGTTAAAACAGATGGGCCTCTGTGCACTCACTTTGGATAAATTGTTGACAGTGGTGCTGGAGTTGAGCAGCTGCCCTTGGTCAGCAATGAGGTAGGCCAAGTGTTTGCGGCGCTGGGTCTCCACTGCCATATCTGTCAGTGAGCCAGCCACGCGCATGGCCTCCCGCAGCAACACGTCTGCGTCTTCAATCTGACTCGGGATGTCCGAGAGCGTGTTGAAGATTGAGGCAGAGTTTTCAGACTGGATTAGCTCATCCTCCTGCAACAATTCAGTCAGTTTGCCACACAGAACAGTAAGCACAACAGTTACGCTCTTGAGTCTGATAGATGCAATTTTACATTCAACCTATAGCCTGGGCCAGAAACAACACAGGTACAACTAGATAATTCCATAAAAAAATCATTAGGAAGAGTCCAAGCTACCTATGGGAGGGGAACAGCATCTTTTACTCCGTCGTTGCACTGAGATCTGCTCCCAGAATGCTAGCTGGCATGTTTTTGAATCACAGCATCCATCACTGAAATGAAGTTAAATCACCAAAGAAAGACAAAACAGAAGCTGTTTGGTAGCCACTGCCATGGCTGGGCACAGCAGGGATCTTGCTGGGGACAAGGGAATGGAAACTACTCGGTCTCACATGCTGTACAGTGCCTACCCTGTCAAACTGTGCTCTACCTTTCCCTGACTCCCAGCAGGCTCACCCTTGCCCTTCACACCACAACCCGAACCACAACATTATGATTTCCAGCCAAATCAAATGTAGTCAGAACAATGCTTATCTCTTCCAGCATTCAACAATGCCATCAAAAGCTTCCCAGATGATAACAACCTTGGCTTTCTGTCTCTGCTCAGAGATGGTGCAAAATCAAGTAGTATCTTGGTTTAGGTAAGATGGACCCTCAGGTTGAGATCTAGACTGCACAGAGGGGGGGGAAGCTGATGGGGTTTAATTATGAGGGAAGAAATGAGGTATGCAGGGGAAACAGCAAACCCTGAATCCTCTGAAGTACCTTGAAAGTTCTTCACAGCCCTCAGTTCCAAGGAAGGCCGGAAGCTGTATTCCCAAGCACATTCCCAAACCACACACAAGAAGTGGATACAAAACCTTCTTGCCCCTAAAACTCAGAATTAAACACTAAAGTACTATAAAGGAGGAAGAGGGGGTGGGAATTACCTTCATACTGAGCATGCCCAGAGTGAGCTGGAACAACACCAGAGATCCCTGGTAGAAGAAAAGGTCCCAAATACGCAGCAGCAGCTTGATGTGGACGACACTAGCGAAAGAGGTGAGGAACCAGTGCAAAGTGATCAAGGAGAGCTCTGTGAATAAAAACAGAAAAGAAATATACCAAGTGAAGTCAGCCAGCCAGTGTCCTGGTTTGAGTGAGAACAGAACTAATTCTGTTCAGTGATTTTACCTTTCAGCTCAGTTTTTCTAACTCACTGCACTGTCTGAAGTCAGCAGCCTGTTTTCACAGGCAGTGTCTGCTGCTGGCAGTGATAACACCCCATGGTTAGAGTTACTGCCAAGGATTAGTGTGCAGACCAAGGCCACTGCTGGGTCTTGTGTACAGTGTTGGGGGGTGCAGAAAGCAAAAGGCTGCATCTGCAGGGAGGAGCAGCCAGGGCAGGTGACCCCAAACTGACCAACAAGGTATTCTATACCATATATGTTATATTCAGTATAAAGCAGAGGGATCTGAAGGGTCTATAGGTTTTGGTTTTGTTTGCTTGCTTGCTGGTTTTGTTTGCTTGCTAGCTTGCTTGCTTGCTCGCTCGCTCGCCCTCTCTCTGGAAGCTCCCAGGCTCTTCTCCCCTCTTGGACCGCTTTGCCAGCTTTGCTCAGCTTGGCTCAGGTCCTCTTTCCGTTCCTTCCTTGGAGCATTCAAGGAGGGCTTTGTTCTGCCTTCAATCCCAATCAGTGTGTTCCTGAATCCAGTACCAGAATCCAGTTCCTGAACACAGCTCCCATCTGCTGTGGGGCCCGGTTTGGGACTCCCCCTGTGCCTGCTCCACAGCATCAGTGGTGAGGGTGATGTAATTACCATCAGGGAGGTTGGGTTCCATACTGCTTTTGTATATATTTGTAGATATGCTGTTATTATTATACTCATTAAAGCTGTTCTAGTTTCCTTTTCTAACCGCTAAGTCTCTCTCCCTTATTCCTTTTCTCTTCCCCTCTGGGGAAGGAGGGGGGGTAACAGCATTCGTTATTGGTCTAAGGAGCTGCCCTGACCCTAAACCGTGACAGCCAGTAAAGATGGACTCTTCTAAGTGCTTTCCTCCCAACTCAAAGATGCCCACGCACTGCTTCCAGAACCAGAAGGCATGTTCCTAGCCTTGCTGCTCTCTCTTTGTGAAACAAGAACAGCAATTTCTGCCTGTATGTCACCCTGGCAAGAAAAGCTATGATTTCTAGGGTACACTTTTACCAATGTCGTGCTCTTGGAGTAGCTTGTCCAGACGGGGCAAGTACTGCACGATGAGCTGTCGTAGGACACGCTGGTCAGTCTGCACGCCCATCAGAGTGGTGCTGAAGTAGGAGGCAGGAACTAGTTCCTCAATGATAGCACACATCATCCAGAAGGCATCTTCCTCCTCCAAGAAGAGCAGCAGAGAGGCAGCCACCTAGGATTTTGAGGGAATAAGAACTGCATGTCCTAAGAGGAGCAGAGCATTTTCCCCACTTCCTCACATGGAGAGATGGACCAGTATCTAGGTGACCAACATATTCCTTCCTCTGCAGCAGCTCTCCTGCATTCTCCCACTGAATTGATTTTTCCTTAATGTAATGCCCCTTTGACTGAATTCTTCCACGTCTTTGGTGCTACTCTACTCTCCTTTCCCTAGGAAAAACATTCCATATGGAGGGATTTCCCTTCAGCTCATCTAGAGGTCATAGTGTCTGGCAGCACTGCTGCGAATCGCTTGCCTCAGCATAACAATCCCTATCATAAGACAGTCTGAAAGCAGGTTACCATGCCAGTGCCTTGGCAATATCCAATCTCTGGGTAGAGCCAGGCAAGTCCCCGTAGTATCCTGCGTAAGCGCGGCACCCCGATACTGTTCATGTTGGAGAAGCAGGCATTGCTGGGCATCGTGCGGAGCAAGTCTTTTTCAATCTGCGAGACAGCAATAGTAAGGAAGGACAGGGTCAGCCAGCAGCACCTAAACAACTGCCTTCTGCTCTCTGCACTTCCCCATGACCTCTCGCCTCAGGGAGCTGTGCTTCCCCACACTTGTGAGTTAAGTCCTTAGGCACCAAAGAAGACGGCCCTGTTCAAGCATCTGGGGTCAGTTTAACAGCCTTCACTGACGTGGGAAAATGCCAGTGCAGTGACTTTGTGTCTCCCAAGAAATACTTGCCTAAACTCAACCCCTTGCTTCACCGCTTGGAACAGCAGGCATACTGATAGGGAATTTCATCTGTTTGGATTTCAAGCAAGGCTTCCCAACAAACCTATCCTAGAAATAAACCAACATCCTGGCCACATCTGTGACAGAGGACTTGTAGTTGAACAGCTGACAGATCTCCCTTTGGCAGCACTGTTCCTCCTTTCAACTACTTCGAACTTAACTTCATAGTGAGATGTAAGCATGTACACAGCTCACTTTCTTTGGACATGGCCTTTGCCTCCTCCCACCAAAGAAGTCAGAGGAAGAGGGAAAACATCCTCTAACAGTCTTACGGTGTTCAGAGACTTTGTATTTGAGGGAACAAAGTCCTTGGAAGCAGCTGTCACCTCAACAGAGGTGCATCTGTCAGCCTTTCACCTTCCACTTCCCTCAACAAATTTCAGGATGTTTGTTGAGATGAAACTGCAGCACTGTTTTCTAGCCTGTAGGTAACATGGGTCTAACCCCTTCCCAGCTGTCCTAGGAAGGAGGGGAGCTGTTCCAACAAATCAAAGAAGAAATATGCCCAACAATATTAAGCTTTATTGGGATTAAATCACATGTCCTCTCAACTGTCCTTGCTGCAGGTGTCAGGCAGACACCCCTTCCTCTTCATGTCAGTCTTGCCCTTTTGCCCACTCAACACCAGGCAGTATCTCCTACCTGTTTGGCAGCAATGGTTTCATCGTTAGAACTGTTTTTCACGATATCCCGATATGACATCTCTGAATTCCTCTTCTTCTGCAAGGCCCCCGACAGGCGCATCCACAGCTTGGGGGGGACAGGTTGAACACAGATAGAAAGAGTCACAAAAACAGCCACAGAAAGCCCTAATCTGGCATCCTCTCAACCAACAGAAAGTAGTCTCACTCCACTGTCTCTTACTGCAGGCAAGACAGCCTGCCCAGAAGAGGCAGCACTCTCACCTGTGGCCTCATGCTGTGTGGGATGCCAGCTAGCACCAGGGAGCGCAGCTTGTCTGAATGTGGTAGGGTGACCTCAATTTTGTCCCAGGTGAGGTCGCCCACGTCATGGTTGTGTGTGAATTCCAGATGAGCCTGCCACCTGAGCCTTTGCTGTGGCTCCTCCGTCAGTGGGACCCCCAGAAGCTTGCTGGAGTTTGGCTCAGCACCATCTGCCTCGGCAAAGGGAAGAAAATGAAATGGAGACAAGTGAGAGAAGGAACAAATGTAGGGCAGGATGAAGAGTAGGAAGGCCATCTGAAGAAAGCACATTAAAAAACATTCACATCTTCCAGCCAGAGCATGGAAAGGCAAACCTGGTTTCTAACTGCCTTCTCCATGCATCAAATTTTATGGTCATAAGCAAAAGGCACTCAGACCTGGAAAACTAAGAAGCTGTCGGCAGGGTTCTAGTCTCTACTTACTCATGATTTAGAGCAGAGTGTGGCTGGAATTAAACAAGACCCCGGCAGCAGTCATCCTGATGGGTTTTGTGAGGATCTGTAAATCAGGCTGACAAAAGCATAGCAAGCCTCAGAGGTGGCAAGCAGAAGCTACATGCTCATGCAAGTAATGAGGTGCAAAATGTCAAGTTTGGGGATATTTAATCACCAAAAAAGCTTTAATAAGGACATTTCCAGATTCACAATGAGAGAGCACCTTAATGTGAGGCTGGCTTTCTAAAATAGATACTTTAGCACAAGTATATGTTTGACGTAAGGCACTTCGTCCTTCATGCACATAACACATCCCAAAAATTCAGTCCAAATCTTTCTGTTGATTTTATAATGCACCAGTCTATCAGACGTTCTGGATGAATAAAATGGCTGTGTCCTGTCCTCATCTCCGGGTCACTGCTTCAAAGAGGATCCTTTATGACTCAAGGTACCTCAGCACACACATGCAAACAACTTTTGCCCCTGCACTATACGGCCTGAGCCCTGGAAACATCCTCTCAGGGCACATAAAGCAATTCCGATTTCCCCAACCCCTTTCTCTTTCTCTTTGCAAAGGCAGCCAGTTGTAGTTCGATGCCCAGCTGCAACAGTTCTTCATACCTCTATTTGGTCACCTGCCTCTCTATCTCGCAGAAAAACTAGGATGTGGGTTCAGCCCCTACAATTTGCCACACTGCTAGGATGGGTAGAAGGCATATTGCTGCCACTCACCTTGTCTCTGAGTTCTTCAACAGACAGCACATGTCACTGTGCCTGCTGTCAGTGCTTACAGTGCTGCTGAATGTGATAGAGACTCCACTGCAAACTGGGAAAGTTGCCCTTCTCCAGATGCAGCTGCTAATGCTTTTCTCTCTCTCACCCTTGGCACAGGCGTAAGGGGCTGGAAATGACTCTGCTGCATAGTCTATGCTCCAGGCTCCCGTAAGGCCAGCGCATCTAATGCGCTTGATTACACTAGCAGGATACAGAAAGATCATGACAGGTAGGCAGACAAGACCTAGCACAGAATGGTTGCAAAATCACCCTGCCATACCCAGAAGCACAGGAAGGATTGGATGCAGGACACAATGGGAGAGGGAGGGGTGGGACTGACTTTACCTTCCTTATCAACTCGGAAACCGAATTCATCATAGTGGAACTCTGGCTGCTCGATGGATTCTTCCTTCTGGGAGACATGAGGAAGGAGAACAGACACTTTCACTGGTTTATCACTGAAGGACCGAACAGAGACATGTGGATATTGCCCCATCCCACCACCGTCTGCCCTGTGCCCGCTGAGCAATTAGGCTCCTTGCCCTTTTATTTTCAGTGCCTCCCACCACAATTCCCAGCTGGGGAGGTGCCGCATGCCACTCCCATTTTGACTTCTCCATGGAAGTTGTGAAGCCCCGCCTTCAAGCCTGCATAAATTTTTCCAGCAATCATTTTTCCAGCAGGGCTTGAGCACAGCATCACATCAAGATCAGAACATCGTACCTGGAGGGGCACGCAGCCCTCCTCTTGGACTTAAGAATCCACAAACATCAGCTAAAATGGTCTCTCCTGTCTGCATCTCTAATAAACAGCAGCCTTCTGGTTACCTCTGCTCACACATTGCAAAAATCAGCTCCCTGCATTGCCCCATCTCCTGCCTGATGCTTTCAGATTTTCTCTGAAGGACAATGGGATTTACATCTGTGAAGTAAACCCAAATGACAGACCAAAGGAAATTAAGGTCTGTGACCCAAATCTCAACTTTCCTCATCCGTTCTCATGGCTGGCATTGGGGGATACAGACTGGAGGTTACAAGCAGGCTTTTTTAAGGAGTGGAAGCCTACACATACCTCCCTTCTCCTGCAGGCCCACCTGCCCCTCCTGTGGGGTCTCAGAAGCATTCCCACCCAGGCAGTACCCTAGAACCGTGCTTCTAGTGTAACCCTACAGTAAGCTTTAATCTGCTTCACTGGACTCAACTGCTTTCAGCAAACACTGTGGTCAGTTATGAAATTCCATGGCTGCTTGCTTCCTTCCTGCTCTGCCCACCTAGTGACAAGTCCTGAGGCTACCATTTCCTGCCATTTACAAAAAGCCATCCAGAGTACCTTGATGGTGACAGAGACTCACTCAGGATGTCAACATTTTTACAGTGGAGCAATAGTTGCAAAACAGCAGAGCAATAAATCACACAAGTTTTTTTTGTGCTCTGCAAAATCATCTTGCAAGAGCAAGGATGCAGCCACAAAACACATGTAGGTTTAAGTAGCAAAGAAGCATCCACAACCAAACCACTGGAGGAAAAGTGCATCTCTCCTTCCTTTTCCCTGTGGCTTTCAGAGACCACCAGAAATCACCAGGGTCCCCTCTGTGCAGAGCCAGAGAACGGCCTCTCCCTGCCCCACACTGTACCTGTGTGTATTTTGCCAGGATCTCCTGAGGCCAGATGCTTGGAGTGAGAGCTGAGAAGGGACCCCCAGCAGAAGGAGTGTGATGGCCTAAACAGAAAGAAATCAAAATACAGCAATAAGAACCTGGAAGAACTCCCTTGGAAGATGCACACTCGATACAGACTGTTCCAGTAAAAGAAGGACTCTCAGCAGTTTGTCACTACTGCCACTCTAGTCTTTGAAGCAGCTCCCACATCACCAAGGAAGCAAGTAATTTCAGATGGGTTTGTCCCTTATTATCAAGCAAAAGAAGCAGAAAGGTCAAACAAAAGTTCCCTGTAAGAAAGGGACCTTTAGGAAAGAGAAACAGTTCCATGGCAACATGTGATCTTTCTTCTGCTTGGAAAAGCTGAGTGATCAGTGTCAAGCCAGAGGAACCATTCCAAAACGAAAATTATTCTGGAGAAGTAAGCCCCTCCTACAGAGTCACTACCCGAGCACCAGCATCACTCCAGAGTTTCCTCTGTCACCCAAGGACCAAGGTGGGAAATCAGAGCCCTCAGCAAGATGCTCCTTTTGCTGCAGAAGGGCTAGGACACTTCTGCTACTCCCTGCAAGGCTGTCAGATGATGCACAAAAAGTTGCAGCAATGAGAGTATACCTAAAATCATGGCCTTTTGTGTTCCAGATAAGCACCTTCCCAGTCTCACATAGTGTCCCACTGAACAGATTTCTTTGTTAGTAACAGCAGATGTCAAGTTTTGTAATGGAAGCAAATAAGCATGTCCCAGGCTGCCTGCTGTTCACATCAGCGACAAAAAGTTTTACCTGTCTTTGAAGTACAGTCTCCCTCAGGGTTATATGCCCTGAAATAACCAGCCTGATTGGGAAGGAAGATGTACACAAAAGTATGGTGGGAGAGTGGGCCACTCTAAGAGGGATGTGCTGGAGGGGATCTAGTTTCAGTAAAGCTTATACCGCAGCAGCTCACAGTTGAACTCCAGTAATTCTTCAGCCTTCTGCCTGCCCTAGAGCTACCATTTTACAGCAAAAATCTCTCAGATCATAATCAAGCCACCTACTTTGCAACAAGCCTTGGGAGGAAAACAGAACTGACCAAATCTTATGAAAAATGAGGAAGGCTGACTACATTTCAACCTCCTTCTTCCTCTGTCTTCAATGGCCGAAGCAGCTTCTGCAGACTTCAGCACAAGGTAAAAGAAGGAACTGAGTTCATGCTGAGTGAAAAGGCAGCTGTGTCACAAAGAATGGGGTGGTCTTTTCTCCCCCAGTGTGACCAGACAGCACATTAATGTAAAGAAGGGCTTTTGGAACCAGTGACTTTCTTTTGCTAAGGGGCAGCTGAAGAAAGACCAAGCAACCGAGCTAGAAGGTATTGCGTCCATTTTTGTCTGCTTACCTGACATTGTGCTAGGTAAGGCTGAGTAGCAGAGGCTGTCAGCAGGTCTAGAAATGTTGTTCTCAGAGGTGAGAGGTCACTATCCTGTTATAAACAGGAAAATAAGAAAAGGTTATAAGAGAATTCAATTAGCATCTAAGAACATGATGGGGGACAGACCTCACACACAACTTCCCCACAGGAAAATTAAATTCCAGAGCCTGGAATTTCCTCTTGGTTTCATACCTATCCATCATCTAGAAAGAGCACACTGTCATTAACCAAATTCCCAAATTCCTTGTGACAGTAACAGCATTGCTGAATGAAAAAAGGTCAACAAACAGCCAACTTCCATCACCTTTTCCAGCACATATTATGAATCCCGTATCTCAAAGAATCGTTTAGGTTGGAAAATATCTCCAAGATTATTGAGTCCAACTATAAATCCAGCACTGCCAAGTCCACCACCAAATTATGACCCTCAGCACGACATCTATATGTCTTTTAATTACCTCCAGGGATGGTGACTCAACCACCTCCCCGGGCAGCCTGTTCTTATTTAATTATGAAAACACACCATACATCATCATTCTCTGAATACAGTGTCCATGGAGAAGGGACTGGAATGGTGAAAAGGGTAGCATTAGATGCAATAAGCCTGAAATATATTTTAGGGGTAGCATTACAAGAGCAAAGTGTATTGCGCTGTGGGATACAGGTCCCTGAAGGGAGCTGGAAAAAGCTTGCAGATAAAGCCAGTGCTGGGATTATCAGTCACTTGCACTTACTTGGGAAAGAACCTGGGAGAAACTAACATTTGCACATCTGAGCTGGGTTTTCCAGCTTCCCTTTTCCAGTAAAGTTACTTATGACTGCAAACCAGTAAAAGAAGTAACCTCAGGGGTATATCCAGTGGGCCCTGTTCAAGTTCCTTCTAGGGCTCCATAGTACAAGGCTACATTGCCTTTGCACCTCAGTGAGCACCTGCAGCCTGGAAGCAGCTTGCTACAGCACTCCAAGATAAGCAGCTGTAAAACATGGCAAAAGCATCTGTGTTTAAGAACATAAATGATAAAGCTTCTCCTCTCAGATTTAAACAGTTCTCTGCATTAGAAAGGCTGGCATGGATGAACAAACGCTCTGATCTTCTGACACCAACTCTCAAGGCAAAAAGATAAAAAAACCCACAAAGAAACAAGAAAAAGTTCAGCTTTTGTTTCTGAGAAGCAACACTGCCCACACAATGGCCAGTTGTTTACCCATGTATTCTGTAGACATTTTTCTAGGCTTCCCATCACTCTAGCCTCGCTTGTTCTCTTAGCACCAACTTTTGCCCCAGTAGTTGAAGACATAAAAAGCACAACTTAACAAGCACCTGCACGCTCATTTTACATGGGAATGCACACAGCACGCACACCAAGCCAGCAACTCTGCTGACAATACTTATTCTCCTTTCAACATCACAAAATACATGAATGTATTTTGATGCTTTTTTTTCAGGCTTATCATTGCCCTGCCACCACAGTCGCTCTGCTCCTGAGCCTGCAGCATGTTCTCTCTGCCTTCTCTCAGCCTCATTAACCTTGTTTCCAATGACTTTTATTAGGAATGCAATTACTGTTTCAGCCGCATGGTATTTCTGCCATGCTTCTCATTACCTGTGCTCTAAATCCACGCTCAGGGCTCCAAGCATGTGAGTAGGGATCCCCCCTGGGCTGTTATTAACCTTCATCGTATGCACAATCACCGCCCAGCCAACCTGTCATGGAAGAGCTGGGCCAGTGTGCTGGGTACATAGATGAGAAAAGACCCCACAACAAGGGATTAACCACAGTGCTTGGGAAGCAGGGCTGGAGAGTGCTGAGGCCAAAAGTCCCTCCTTGTCCCAGGATAGGTGGAGCAGAGGGGAGTGCCTTCCCTTGTCCACGTCATTGCATGCTGGCCTCTGCCTTGCTAGAGATTACTCCCCTTCCTGCTCTCTTGTCCCTGCCATTAGAGCGCTGAACTTGGTGGGCAGGTTTTTCCTGCCCCTGGTTCCTATAGAAACCTTCCTGCAAGCACCCATCTGGGATGTGGCCCAGAGAGAGCGTGAGAGGCTCATGTTGCTGCTCACACTGGGTGTGCGGCAGGGCAGGGTGAGGAGTGTGAATCACATCAAGAGAAGGCTCTTGCTGCGGTGCAAGGAGGTGCACTGGGGACTGTCCACCACAGAGACAGGTGTCTTCAAGAGCTGGTGCCAAGGCCACTATGCCAGCTTTGTAGGTCTTCATCACCCTACTTTCTGCCCCCTCCCAGTCTGCCTCCAGTAAAGCATCACAGGAACCGTGAGGAAGGTTCCCTGACAGAGGCCAGGCACCACCCAGTGCAAGCCACAAGGTTAAGGATATCTGGCATATGGGATTGATATAGTAAGTTCTTTCCTTTGACTGCGCGATGTAAGCCTAAAGCAACTCTCTAACTCTCCTAGCCAGAAGACAGCAAGTAACAAAAGGAGCTTCTGTGAAGCCTGTGAAATTGCTACAGCTGGCTCAGCTGCGTTGTTTGCACAGTACACACTCCTGAAAATGAGCAACAGTAGGGGATACAAAAGAAAAAACACATCAGATCCCACAAATATTAATGGCAACTCCCAAATCCTCAGAACTCTAAAACCAGTTTTCAGGCATGTGTTAAGAAGTATACCCCATGTTTAAAGGCAATTTAAGCTTCCTATACAAAGCAATTTTGGGTCACACAACAGGAGTCTTCACATTTGGAAAGAAACGTAACTTTTGTTAAAATGCTAATGGTACCTGTTATTTTCAGCAATACTTTTTGAGTTCAGACTCTAAAACAAATCATACCACCATTGATTATAGCCTGCTTAGAAGACAGATATAATGACAGCTTGTATACCTGAAAAAGAAGGCTGCAAGGGAAGCACGTAGTCAGGTACAGATATTTGAAGCACTCCAGCTACACCACCTTTGTCAGAGTTGCAAATACACACCACACAGGCTCACAACCAATTAAATTTCTCTTCCAGTGTAGGTGTCCTTTACAAATTGTTGTTTGCAAAGGATTCCTGCAAGCTGACTTGCACTTGGCAGTATGAAGCCTCTTCTGGATACGCTTGCTCTTGTACACAGCTGTGATACGAGAGTTTTCAATTACCTGGCTTCTTGCAAACATCAGATAACAATCTCCTGCTGCTTACGTTTTACTTGCTTGGCCTCTTTTGCCACGTGATCTCCACTTAAGCCTACTGGAGTAGCGTCTGGATGTGCTAGGCATGAAATGATGCTGTCCGGAGCCTTTCAGTAGGAGCTTTATTTTGGGGCAGAAACTCCTTCCCAGGACTTTTTTTTCCCCCTGCTGATTTTAGCAATAAAAAAAATAAGAACCCATCAAAAAGCCACCAAAGAAGCAATGTACCTGTAGCAGACAGACTGTGCAGAAGATGAACATTTTACAAAGCATGGGTTTGTATGCTGAAAATGTTACAACTAGTAACTATGCAGAAGCTGTCAGTGAACATCATCAGATGGACCAGAACAAGCCTAACAATTCTTTCCAGAATTATTTTCATCCACTGTCACAGGAACAGAACATACAGCACTTTCTCTGACAGTAAGCTGGCATGGGGAAAACCCCTTCTTCTCATTATACTTAATCTGAACATGAAATAACACTGCATGCAGTAAATCCCACTGCCGTCTCTAGACTGGCAGCTGGTTTCCACTGCTATTATCTTCCTGTACTAAAACCAAAAGTATGTTTTGGACAAGAGAAAAGCAATTGCAAAGCCACAGTACTCATCCAGCGGCCATGAACTTAAGTGTTGTTCCAGAAGCATCTTCCAGCTCAACTTTCAAAATCCCATGTAGATTGCACCCAATTTAACATTTAGACCAACTCTCAAATCAGACAAAAATCAGACCTCACACGGAATCGGGCAGTTCGTTTCTGTCCTCTCATCCCCACAAATCCTTGCTTTCCTAATTAAAATCCTAACTCGCCCAATGAAATCCACAAGGGAAGCTTTCACCAGGAAGCCCTTCACCTTCCCTTCCCCCATAAGTTTCTCCCTGAGGTTAGGCAAAGGCATAACCCGGAGCTGCAAATGCCATCAGTCCCATGAGTCAATATTTGCTTTGCACATATACAGTCAGAAGAAACCTCCAGCTGCACAAACAAGTAAGTGAACAAAGCACAGCCACACATCTGACCAAGGGGTGGATGAGATGCAGATGATTTCTGCCCCTTGTGCCCTGAGACCTTGACTTTTTAAGTGATGCAGAATCCCATGCAGACACCAACACACACCAACTCCTGATTAAAGAGTCAATTGGTATTGGTAAACTGAGGTCACTCCAGGAACTGTCTGCTTAAGGCTTACAACCCATGACCAGCCTCACACTGCTCTGGGTGTTGAGCAACATACTACAAATGCAGGAAGGAGGTGCTGAGGTGGTGGCCTTCATCTTTGCTTTCTACCACATGACTTGGAATTAAAAGGTAGGGGATTTTAACTGCTTTCAGCCCACTTTCCTGTGGCAGAGAAAGTGCATCAGAAATGCACTGCAAGAGCCCCAAGGCCCTATTAGAGTATCACATAACGGAGACAACAAAAAGTAAACTGGAACTCTGTGTTTGCTGTCACAAAGCATCTTGTAGACTCCTGGCCACATTGGAAATGTAACTCAAATGTACTTCCATGCAACAGATCTGCTCCCCATGCTGACTGGTGTCCAGCAAGTCTGCCTGCTGGCCCAGTGGAGCCAACGGTGCAGTACAGACTGCCATTTTCAGTTTATACAAAAGGAACAGAAAAGTAACTTTCAGCTTTGTATCCATTTCATCTCCATTTTGAAAATAAGGATGTGAAAAAGCAGAGTCCTGTTTCCTACTGCTTACGCATTGCACAGACAGACCACAGATGGACTTCCTGATGTCAGTTCAATGTGTATCCATGCTTGCCCCTAAAAAAATACCTACAGAAGACATACTTTAGAATGCAGATATCCCACATATCAACATATATTTTCTTTTCAGAGCAGAACTGCCTTTTATTTATCTGGCTCCAAAGTGGACAGCTGATCCTTTACCCAGGACACAGCTTGAAAGGGCTGAAGCTCTTGCTTCTAAAATCTGGAGATAACAAAGGCTTCCCCCATGTGGCCCATGAGAAAAACAGAACACACCAGAAACAGAATCACAGAATTTCTGAGGCTGGAATAGACCTCCCAAGATCATCAAGTCCAGCCTATGACCCAACACCATGACATCAGCTAGACCATGTCACTAAGCGCCACATCCAATC
>JAAGNO010030047.1:7404-24173 GCA_033439905.1 Ceryle rudis | reverse complement strand
TGAGAATGTATTTATTTATTTACTTAATTTTTAAAATTGTCTGTCAACACTCCTGTTAGACAGTACATGATTAAGTCACCGAACAAAGAAAGTGGTAGATGCTTAACATCCATGATCTAGATGAATTTAGGTCCCTAAGATACTTGAGCTAGACAAAAATCTGGTAACTCTTGGCATATGCAGTGGAACAGTGTCAGATGCCAGTGATGCCTTTAGCGTCCATACCAGTGAAAACCTTCCCCACTTAGATTTTTCATACACGTTAGGTATTTTATCATTTGAATGTGGGTTAAGTGTAAGTTCTTAAATGCTACTCTTCTGAGATGATTGTTACTATTCAGGTATGAGACCTAGGGGGTATGACAGAAAGCTTTATGAAAATGTCAGGTCAGTGCTCAGTAGTGGTAAAAAAAAGAAAAAAAAACAAACCACAAAAACAAACAAACAAACAAAACAAGAACAAAAACAAATCTAATGGTAGAAAACATTAGGAAGTAATAGAAAATGATACAGAAAACTTATTTAGATGTTTAGAAACAGAGTTGGTTCAAACATGTCCTAACTATTTTGTACATCTCTACTGCCCTCATCACAATAACAATGAGAGTTGGTTAAAAGCTTCACAGAACATTTAACAGGTCATAAAAGGTGTAGTGTATTTTCCACTATTGTTATGACAAATTGAGCTAATACTTCATTTTGGAGAAGAGTTGATGTAGAGGGGTTATGACAGAAATATATTAAATCATGAAAGTTTGGATGATAAGAAGGATTCATCATTCATTGCCTGTTTTTCCTTAAAAAACCTAAGGTAACCAAAGAAAGATATCAAGACTAGGATTCAAAACATATAATAGAAATTTGCCCTTCTCACATTAGGAGACTAGTTGTGAGAAGACCTCTGTAACTCCTTGCCAAAGGAGTTTATGCATAATAAAAGTTTCAACACATTCAAGGGGACAACGTTCAAGCGTACAGAAGAAAAACCCACTGATGGGTCTTAAATGCACAGAAGCCACATCCAGGTAAGGAAGTCCCTATGCTGAAAGCACTTGGTTTTGAAAGAGTCCTCAGACAAAACCTACTTATTCTTCCTGAAGAATCTGCTTGAAAATGTGATGAAAACCAATGTGGTTATTCTCATTTTCACCTTCTTAAAAAGTCATGGGAATCTGAGATCTCAGAAATATTCCCAGAGTTTAAGGATTTAGCCTCTTTTTCTCAGTGACTCTTCTATAAAATTGGGTTGCCAATTTACAATGAAGTGATAAAATAACCTGTTGAAAAGCTGCTAGCTAGAGTGGCTCTGTGGCACCCATGATTATGTAAGGATCACCTAGAAACTATAAATTTGGCTTTCTTTCCTGTCACTTAAATGAACTATATAAAATTTCTCTTGGGACACAAATTCCTGGCAGGCATTGTTTTGATAAAGTATTACAATAATACACCACTGAAGCAGTAACAATCCTGGGTATTACAAAAAATGTGTCAAAAGAGTAAACTGTTCTTTCAATATGTTGAAATGCATCACTAGAGCAACAGTTGCCAGAGGAAAAATATTGTTATAGGCCAGAGTGCTTTAGAGGTTCAGAGACCACTATGAGTGATGTTTATTATTATTTATTTGTTGGGAGGTCTTTTTATTTATTGCATGGTTATCACAGGGTGGGCTTTGTACAAATTTTTAAGGAAAAAGAGAAGTTTATGAGCCATTTTAAAAGAAAGTTTTAATAGTATATTCTTCATACATCAGCAAGATCATTCATAAAATGCTTCACATAATTCATTTTCAAAATTAAAATTTCTCGCATAAATTCACAAGAAAACATGTACTTTAAGATTATAATTAGAATTCCTTTCTGCATCTTTTGATAATTGTAAGATTTAGAGATAAGAAGGAAAGATTTTCACCAAACTGGAAAATAAGCATGAATTGCTGTGATGCTTCTGAGAAGAGCAGAGCAACTGAAGTTCTCATCCACCACAGAAAGAAGCAGAGAAAAGTCTGATTTTCTCTTGAGAAACTTCATTTTCCATTAAGTTATAGAGGCTTTCTGAAGGTGGAATTTCTCAGTCATCCTTTCTAATCCACTTCCACCTCTGTAAACAAACTTTCACACCAGAAGGTGTCCTGGTTCCTTCAATAGTGACAAAACTACCAGTCTCATTCTGCATAAAAGAATACAAATATTTTTAAATTTTCTGCAAAACTTTAATAGCTGCAATTTGTCTTGCATCCCTCCATCTGCACCTACCCCATAGATGAGGATGTTGTCTCAGTCCATGACATGGACAGACTACATTCAAACCCCTACCTCATCAAAGCTGTCTGATGGAGGAACTAGCATGGTTAGCACCTCATTGGTACTACCTGAAGGTTATTCTGGAGCATTATACAAAGGGGCTTCATTATGCAGGAGAAAGTATCCCGTTGTTCCTAGATACTCTGAAGAAAATCTTCCCCATTCCATTATTTCATACCCAGCCAACAAGCTGGCACGGAGTCAGAGAGAAAGTAGGCACTTTTTCCAGTTCCCTTGTCAAGAAATGTAATATATAATAATACCTTGCTTCCTTCCTGCAGAAAAACCTTTTTGTTAAAATTGGCATCTCCGTCTTGTGGACTTGAGAGCCTGAAATATAGGGTGCAACTTAATCATCTAGAACAGTGCTGTGCTTGCTGTACTGAATGCACTCCAAAGGTTTCCACAGTCTAATGAGTGGTCAGATGGTGTGTGTGGACTGACTCACTTCTCCCTGGGAACACAGTATTTTGCCAACATCTGCATTATGCTTTGTTAACAATTAAAATATTTCAGAGTTGCTACTTTTTTTTTTTTATCTCCAGCTTTCATCTATTTAACTGTTCTTATGTCAGAATATACCACAGTGTAATTATTTCCAGTAGCTTGGTGTTAATCCCATCATTTTTCTTTTGCAGACCCATCCACAGTTGTCCCACAAGGTAAAACCAAAATAATAAAATAGATAAAGTTAAAAAAATTAAATTATTTTGTTACGTTCTTTCTAAGGAAGTCTAAATGCACATATTTGAAACTCAACAACTTGTCCCACAGGGGCACAGTAATGTGTCTCCCTGTGCCGGAACCATCACCATCTTCAAGTAGATTAAAGACAGACTACACATTCCTTAGCAGTGTGCCCTCACAGAATAAAACTTCTGGGACAGGACCACAGACACTGTCCTGAGGATATTCATTATCATATCTTCCAGAAAGGTGGGTTTTTCCCTCAGAACAGATGGGAACATAATGGCAAGACTGTATACAATTCTGTATAGTAAAAGTAAGCCTGTTGCATCTGGGAAGGCCTGGGGATTTTTTGGGAATCACACAGTGAGGTTATTCAGTTAATGTACAGAAAACACAATGCCAATTGCAAACTGGACAGAACTTCAAACAGATTCAGTAATGTCGTACAAGAGGGGCTATATTGAGGGACTTGTATCTTGTGCTGGAAGCAATTTGCCAAAAAAGAAAATCACTACTGTCAGATACAAACAAATTATGCCAGTATAAATGTAACCATACTGCCCTACAGTGTATAAGGTGGGGTGACTGGTGTCATTAAAACACAAAGACCTTCTCTGTGTGTCTAGGATTTGAGACAGAGCCCATGCAAAGGGTTTTGCAAGTAAAATAGACATGATAAACATGGAACAATTAAAAAATAATTGTTGTTCTAACTTCCTGGGTTGTAAACTAAAGGACACAGAATTTAAACCACAACATGACTAGGTATACTTGAGTCTACAGTAATACAAATAATAAAACAATAAAAGAGTGGTATGACAAAAAACTGTGGCAGAGCTGGCAATTAAGCTTGTATTTCCTAAGCCCCAGGGTGAGAATGGTAACCCCCAAACCATCTCTCTTTTCAACTTAATATTGCTTCTGACACAGCACATGTTGAAAAGATCGTGTTTTCATTATTAAGTGCAGCTCATATTCCTAATCAGGGACTAATGACTATTTTGTTAATAACAGCTAATGTAATTTTCTGAAACCACAACCACGCATCATTTCTCGACAATTTTCTTTGTGTCATAGTGGTTACTCCCTTTTGCCTGTATACTTGTAGTAAACATTTGGTTGACTGCAGATTAGTCATTTGATGCTTGATTCAGTTGTTTATACAGATGACTAGCAACATGTCAGCTGCCCCAGGAAATCTCACTGGTCATCAGCAACGTCCTCAGAAAGCCACAGATATTTCATAGTCTTTTATCATGTACATGTATCATACATACCTAGTAGGATTTTTCAGATAGCCCAGGGCTTCTCAAATGGGACTAGATACCTATGCTTAGGGAAATTAATTTAGCCCTGGGTCTCACAGGTTAGACTCTAAAGAGGTGGGATTCAGTTTGTATGTTAGAGCAGGTAAATTTAGGTGTTGTCAGTGCAGAGTCTACTTACATGCACTTTTTTTTCTCCAAGGTCTAGTGAATCCAGTCAGTGCAGTCAGCAGTCTAGAGAGTAATCCAGCTTATCTCATGGCAGACATGTGCACTTTATCATCTAAATGCCTCTTTAGATCTCTATAACTGCAGTCAAAATTAGTCTACATTGACACTGACATGGTAGACATCAGCCCAAGATGAATCTCAGGTCTTTGTTTAGTAGCCTAAACACATGTACCTGTTAGTCATAGCTTAAAATATCCAAAATTTAAATATCACTGGTATATACAACACATCTTTTATGGGCTATCTGTAGCCATCTGTGGCTGCTGGACACTGAAGAGGATATCTTGAGGTGTGTCAATTAGCATCAGATGCCTAAATGTGGGCAACTGAATTGAGGTCTTAATCTCCTCATGGCATACTTGTTCATGTTGCCTGTCATACTATAAACACCCTTCTCATACTTGAGCATGGTTGCATCACCATACAAAATTGATTTCTAGTGCACTGATATTTAGATTGTCATCTAAGTCAGGCTAACTGTTCCAAGTTTTTTCATTTGGGAGAGCCATTGTTGATCTACAGAGACTTGATTTCCATCTTTTCTATTTCTTTGATCAAGATGTCATCCTGAAACCTTCAGGTTTGTCATGTCTCTGAACCACTGAAAAGTCTCATAGAAGTAGAAATAAGGAAAGCAGGAAAATCTCATCTAGCATGGTGCTGCCTCTACCACCAGGAGCAGTTTGAGGAGGAGACCATAACAGGAAAACCAAAGGGAAGGTTTAAAAGTATTCATCCACTCTATTAGCTTCTCCTTTCCTATGTTTTTCTTTTCACCTGAAAGTAAAGGTTTTGCAAATATATATATAAATTGGAATCTCAAATACAAATAAGGGAATTCTCTGTAAGACTCAGAGGACAAGATGTAGGGCCATTGTTCTTTGCATTTCTTTGATGTGTTTGTGTATATAGTTAACTATCTTCTAGGCTGAAAAATGGTTAAATAATTACTTCCCCCTTTTATCATCTCTAACTTTCCCTTCTGATAGCTGTAGTCTTGTTCAATGGCAATTAACTTATTAAGGACTTTTTTCTCATGTTTCTTTTTCTTAAAACTATGCTTGCTCCATGACTTCTGATGCAAGCATTCTTTATATTCTCCTCCAGATCTACTCTTCTTTCAAAGGCTCTTTTTTACATGTAGACACTACATCCAATGCCCATCCTTACTATCTCACCTGTCACTAGGTCTGCAGATTACTTTCAAGGCTCTATTCTGCTTTCATGAACTGGACCCGCACTCTATGTCTCTTTTAACAGAGCCAACTCACTGTGCTGTAATTTCCTACCCCTCTTTTGGCTAGGATGGTGACTTGCCTTTGCATGCCTATACAAGACCTCCTTTCATTCTTCTCTTCCTTAAATCAGAAATCAAATGCATCTTAAGGCATCTATGCCTTCTCAATGGACAGTTGTCCATGTAACGTAAGAGAGGTAGCAGCAGCCTTAACAGCTAAACAAACTGGAAAGACAAATGGCACCAAAGCCAATTAAAAACAATTCATGAAGCTGAGATACCTGGAAGAGGTGAGTTCTTCCAGAAACTTTGAATGGGTTCAAACTACAGAGAAGCTGTACGTATTTTCTGTGCCATTTGAATTTTAATCTACAGGGAACTAACCCCTTTAGATTAGATGCAAAATATAGTCCTTTCTGAGAAACCAACACACACACACAAAGCCCTGAAGAACTGAACTGAGATCAAAATACTTCTTACTTTGAGATTCCTCTGGTGAACTTGAATCCTAGTCTTGAAGGTGAAATCCATCTTCTGAGTCCACAGAGCTTTCTGTTCCCCTGGAACTTCTTACAATGTCTATAAAGATTTCTGCTCTTAACCTTTCTTGTGTTATAAAAAGCACAGCCACATTTCTCATAACTATTTGATGTCTTATATAAAACCCTTTAAAAAAAATTCCCAAGATAGCATCAAAAGAAAAAGTTGCCCACAGTTGTCTTTAAATGCCATGCTTATTTAATATCGACATGAATATAGAGTCACTGCTCTTTGAATCTTGGACTCCCAGACTAGCAATGGAGGTGCACAACCTAAAATCTGCCAGTTGTTTAAATAATAATAATAAAAACCTGACTCCTTAGGGAAAATGTGTCAAGAGTAAAAAGCAGGGAGGGTGAATTTTTGAATTTTGGACAGAGTCCAAAAACAATTCTAAGAAAGAAGCTGTTGTCTTTTTTTTTTTTTTTTTTTTTCAACAGCCTCCTGGCATGCTTTGTTCAGCCTTGCCACAAAGTTGAATTCGTTCGGCGGGGGAAATAGGTGTAGAAGCATGTGTGCGCTCGTGTGAGTTATGGTAGACCCAGAAATTTTAGACACAGGAAAACCTGACATGCAGGGAAGGGGGGAGATGTAGGACCTGTCTTGTCAAAAAATAAGCTCTTTCAAATACTTTATCTTTGAAATATGTCAACTACCAGTTCCTTGCAATTCTGATTTAATTTTATTTTGAAGTTCCCAACACACACATGCCCACATGTACTCATGTGTAGTCAATGTATAATGTGCATGTATATTCTAAGGAATAATTTATTTTCGTTTGTTATAGTCAATGTATAATTACATGACAGTTCTGATCTTCAAGATGAGTCGTTTCTTCCTTTGTGATAGGATGAGTATGTCAAATCACATTAACATCCTACTGACAACTGCAAAATGTAGAGACAATCAAAAGACCAGGCCAGGAGGGCAGGATAAAATAACAAGAGTAACTGTAGTACCCACCAGGTGCTGGGTTCTCTCAATTCCCATTGACTTCAGTAGTGCATAGGATTTTGCAGAAAGAACAGATTTTTTTCATGTTTATCTTTCTCATAAATAAAGGAAACTTTATTTTGACACTCCACTGAAGTGAAAGTGTATTTACTGCCTCATGAGTGCATACTTTTCTGATAAAAGTGCTAAGCAACCTATTTGCCTGGTATTATATTTATCTTAAACAGTAGCTTAAGTGGGAGGCCATAAGGGGATTTTGCTACCCCTCCCTTTTTTTGCCTGTAAATCATTCCCTTTTGGGCAGAAAAAATATCAGTTTGTAGCCTATAGACATATGATAGGGTAAGCACCTCAGAATTGCTGTTTACAGATGGGCCTGGAGGGCTAAATCAGGACTGGATTCAAATCATGTACTCTTCAAATGCATAAGTCCTCAGAGAACTTACCATCTAGTTAGGAATGATAATTGCATAGTAAATGACCATAGCATTAAAAAATAATCTTACTGGTTATTTTTTTCTTCTTTTTGTTATGTAGTGAAGAAAGAAAATAAATGTATTGATAAAAATCTAAGAGAAACAAAAGAAAGGAAAGGATGGGAACTGTGACATGGAGAAAAAAATAGAAAAATTAGGATATAAACCTTTAAAGAAAGAAATAGGAGAGAGAGGGAGCAAGAAAATAAATAAATGAAGTCCTGAAACATAGAGAAACAAGATTGTTGAAGTATATTTTCCCCAGAAAATGTCTTCGCAATGGAATTTTTATATTTCTTTTCTTGCTTGTTCTCTCTTCAAGGACATTTAAGGAAAACAACACTGGCCTTAAACAACTTCAGCCTGAGCTGCTAATGTTCTTCACTGGCTGTTAAATATGTTATGCAGATGGAGATACTGATGTCTTCATGTTGCTGTCAGATCAAATTGGTATTGACAAAGGCGAAATCCAAGGGAAATTAATTTCTGAGACCACATCTCTATCATTCGAGAGACGCAGGCTCTTCACTGGAGATGATTTAAATCTTCCACCAGTTCAGATGTTCTGAAACACAAACTGGAATAGTCTATATACACCTGTAAGAGACCCATGATACACAACAGTGTCATTTCTGGATGAGGTCTTGTGGCTGTGTTGATAAAATTCATCCTCAAGAGAGTATTATTCCAATGCATCCCAGTTAAGAGAATGCCACTGTAATTCCTTGTTCAGTGTATAATAAATGATGTTGCCAGTATAAGTAGTTTTTCACCAGGTTTCGCTACAGCTCTCACCTGAAGAAATCAGTCACTACATGCTCTAAGAAATCTTTTTTTTTTTTTTTTTTTTTAATGCTTTTTATGTCTGTAGTTCTATGATTTGCCAGGATTACCATAGCCTTGTGAATGTTACTCTGAAGTATTCTAATCACTGATAGAATACCATGTAGATCTTTTTTTAAAGGCAGTGGGCATTTGGCATACAAACCTGCATGTAATCTTTCAGAAAGCTTCTTTACTGACTAACATTTGCCTAGATAAGAGGTCTGTGTTAAAAAATACCATGCCAAATATTCACAATGTTAATGAAAAAATCCTTTTCTCTTGCAGTCAGTGAACTTTTGCCCATTCCTGAAACGTAGAATTCATTTAAAGAGCAAAAATGTTTAAATAAGCTCAATTTTACTTGCTAAAATATTTTTTTCTTCCCCTTGAGGTGGATTAAACCAGTAACTGAAAATTCGTCAAAATTCAAAATTTCTGTACCAGTGATTATGAAGGAAAATAAAAACTGAAATAGAATACATGCAGACTTTAAAATGGATAACAGCAGCTAAAAATTGTGCCTCAAATTAAATAAATTGTCTTTTCATGTTGTTTATCAACTCTACTACACAATAATAATCACATGACAGCCATACTAGGTTAAATACTGTCAACTCCATTTTTGTAAGGTATATCCGCTACTTGATTTGGTTTTTATACATCATAGAGGAATTCGTCCTTTTAAGCCCTGATGTCATCTTCATTGATGAAAAAGCTATGGAAAAAGTCTCATACAAAACTTTTGGTTTCATTTTTAACTTTGGGATTTTGAGTTTCTTTGCTATTTTACACTTTATTCTCCTTGTGTAATTAAACTGAGTTTTTCATAAATTACAACTACTGGCTACCTCAGCTTTTCCTTCTTGATTCTCCCAACCATAGCTATCAAACTTTCTGTACAGAGGAGTCAAACTATTTTTATACAAATCTGGGAAAAGATTTGTAAACTGGAGACAGTAATATCACTCTCAACTATGAGATCTGCTGATGGTAATGCACACAAGTAGAACTACATTATGGTCAGAGATTCCAGGCATTTGTTAACCACATATTATTGCCTCATTTAATGTCCTTTCCTTTTCTTTCCCTGCCTTCATTTCCTCAGCCTTTTACCCTTTCCTTTCTCTTGGTATAGCTTTTTATTTTCCTCCTGGTGTTCCATTAGTTTTCAGTAGTTTCCATTTTATATGCCCATCTCATCTTCCATCAACTGAAGAAATGAGCAGAGAAACAGTTAATCTTGACATTAACCGCATTTTCAATGCAGCCACAAGAACATCTTCACCTCAGAAAATGTATATGCAACACAGACCTACCCATACTCGATACCTGTGATGTCTCAGAACAGGACCAATATGACCATATTAGCACATCAACTGTACAAATTAACTACATTGAGAGACGGGTTATATCAATCCAGGCAAGGTGCTTCAGTACTGCTGAAGTATTACTGCACAACTCCTACTCATTTATTTTGCTTATCACCGGATTTTCTTTATGTAAAACTTATCAGAACTTTATGATAAGGTCTTGGTAGGTTTCAGTCAATGCCAGGTGCTATGGCTGACCTTGTACTGAACTTTTAACTCATTTGAATCAGCATTATGATTCAAAATATGCCCTCTTTGTGCCTTATACATTCAAAGCCTTCATACATCAGATGAAAATATAATTTTTGCTTTGTTTTAAATGACAGCTGGGACCAAACCCATGATTTTCAATTAAAGTTTAAAATTTCAGAGTGGAAAATCCTTGGCTTTACATAAAGATCAACAGTTTTTTTGAAAAAAAGGTCAATACCTCCCAAAAAACATCTCTAGTTCTACTGGAAAACTGCCTTTTCCTTTTTTTTTTTTTTTATTTTTTAAATAAGAAAGGGAAGCTTAGTTCATTTTCTTTATAATACTTTAAGTTGCAGCCTATTAGTTTTGTAAAAGATGTAGTAAATTATATATTGCTAGTCAGGCCAAGAGCTAAATGTCATTGAAACTAAAGGGGAAAGTGAAGCCTATAGGAAAACAGACTTCAAACTGAGTCTCATGATTAGGCAAATGTATTTGTCCCTTTAAAAGTGCTATTAAACTATAATTACTTTTTCTTGCCATGACTGTCCAGAGAAACTCAGACATAATGCATCTAGTTGGTGGTTAGGAGTCTGATTCAGGCCAATCAGTCCTTACATGTTTGCTAGGAGACAGGACTCTACATATAAGGGATCATTTTCAAAGAAACAGAGCTCAACAGTGTTAGTCTTTTGTGAGTAGAAAATAAATCAAGATAGAATGTTATTATTACAAGAAGTTATAATCCAGTTGGAAATAATGTTCTATTTCCCAAGCTGTTACTGTTCATGAATCCTCCTTTTAATAAGTAACTGAAATTACAAGTTTTTGTGGAAATTACCCCTCATTCAGCATATTTCTTATAACTGTTCTGCCTTTTTTTTTTTTACATTGACAAAGCTCTGCTCTTAGTGAATGCAGGTTTAATGTTAGAGTTGTTTCCATAAGGGAAGGAATGTCTGTCAGTGTGAATTCCTGTTATTGGAAGCTGGGATCATAATGCAGCTTTACCAGGACAGCTGGATTTAGAAGCTAAGTCTTCATGTGCCAGTGTTTTCAGTTGTGTCTTGGAATGTCCTTGATCTCACCTTAGTCCTACATACTACTATAACAAATGACCTCACCTTAAGTTGATATACACTTACCAACTTGAGTACTTGGTTTGTTTTTTAAAGAGGGAACTGATGCTGCATGGACTACTTCATTTAAACAACATTTATGTTTTTCTTTTTTCAGACCAAGTATTCAGTGATGCTTTGTTTACGTGATTACTCCTCTATCTGTGATAAAGATCGATTCAGACAATCAATAAGGGCTTTGAGGGAGAGGTGCTGTCATACCAACAGGTTTTTAATACACAGGAAGACCCAATACAGCCAAGTACTTAAGCACATGTCAAAATTTAAGCCATGATGACTTCCACTAACTTCACTCTCGCTGTTTGTATACTTAAAGTTGGGGACATATTTAAGTACTTTGCTCAGTCAAGATTATTCTGTATGATAAAAAAAGCAGTTGGCACAAAGAGCATAAATGCTGTTTGAGCTACTGAGAGCAAGTCATTAGTGAGAAGCAGGAAGTAAGGTTCAGATCCACAAAATGGAAAGAAAAGAAAAAACTGAGGATGATAATGGAAAAAACAGCCTTGAAAAGATGCGACAGCCATGACATTCATCCATAAAAATGTAAAGAAATCCAAAAAGCATAGGTCACTGATCTATCTTTTCTTCATCAATTGTGCTGAAGTAATGCAGCTCATGGCCTATTGAATGTAAAGATCCCCTGCTGTTCTCAAACGCTGGGTAGAGAAATACAATGTGTGATCGACAACTTTTAGGCCCCAGTAGGGTGAATTAAGGACAAAGTGTTCTTGAGTACTAAATTTTTCTGCTTTCTGGGGTGAAATTAAATCCCTAACACAGTCAGTAAACAATTCCCAAAGGCAGGGGCCATTCCTGCTGTGGCTGAAGCCAAAAATGCATCAGTGATTTAAAGAAAGCTTCATCAGGGATTCAGTTTTGATCCCATTTACACTGACCTTGTAAAACTGGAATAACTTCATTGAGGGCAGAGTGATCAATCTGCATAGAGAAGACAGCACTCGAAACAATACACGCCTACAGTCTGTCTGCTTTCAGGGTGTAAATGCCTTGAGAGAAACAGAAAAGTAAAACATCATTGGGTGTGAGATGCCATCCTTACCAAAACACATATGATATCCCTATCAGAAGACAAAGTTTTTCCTATTAAAGCAGTAGCTCAAATATATATATATATGCTCCAGCTGTATTGTGAAAAAAAACATTGCATCCAGTCTGCATACCTCTACTAAACAGTAAGTTAGGTTATGCCTGCTGCTCTTTTCAACTGGAAAATTCTTCCTAAAGGGCAGAATGCAACATTATGTGTCAGAGCATACCAAAAAAACAAAAAACAAACCCCCCGAAAAAAAAAAAAAAGAAAAGAAAAAAAAAGTAGAAGAGAAAGAAAAAAGGGAAGAAAATTGCCCTGCAAGCTGATAAAAGCCCATCTGCCTGCTTTTGACAAGGCACTGTCATTCTTCACAGCTTCACATCCTGTAGACATTTAGAGGGTCATAATTTCCAGTTCAGTTTTCTTTTTTTTCACCCCCCTTTCTTCTGAGATGAGCAACGTGTGAGGAGCAGTCTAAGACGGCCTGAACTAATTCATCTTGTGACCTTTTAGTGCCTTCAGAGCAAAGTGATTTAATAGCACTTAATCTGTCAAAAAACTGAAGCTTTGTAATAACTGTATATTAAGCCAGTTTTTATGGAGCATTAGCTGAAGTCCTTCCAGTTTACAAAATGGGGTGGTACCTTGTCTCTTTTTTATATATTTTTTCTTTACCCCCTGTCTTCCATGAATCCCTCTTACTCAGTAACAACATTTTGTATTTAAGGGAGACAGGGTACTCAAGACCAGCAACTCCGTGCATTATAGGGTCTGTAGTAAAGGTCTCTTCCCATCCCTCTGTGAGTTAGGGCATAGGGCTCTTGGAGCTGATGGGGGACTGAGTAGGCAGTAGACTCAGGCCCCACTGGTAATGGAGGGATCTTCTCAGGCTTGGCCACATGCCACAAATGTTAACTTAGATTTTAAAAACGTAAAAAAGGTTTATTTGAACACAGAGCACTGAGAAGAATTTGTGACAAGTGGTTCCTGCTTTCTGCTGTAGTTTTGCTTTTTGACTGCTTTCTCTAAAATAAGTTGTTTAATTTCCTCATCAGTAATCCTGGTAATTATTTTTAAATTTTTTTTCCATTTTTTTAAATCACTGAGATTACAGAAATTATGGGCAGGAAAAATCTAGATGTCTGCTTGCACAATGTAACCACTAAGAAACTTCATCTTTCTATAATGCAATTAAGCAAGAATGAATATAGAAGATCAATAAGAAAAATGAGCTGGTCAAAAATCAGTATTTTTAGTCTAACATTTTCACATTCATTTTCATCCTAAAACAAGAAACAAGGAGTTGAAAGATTAAAGTTTCTTTGACAAATTAACTTTCATCAAAGGAAATCAATATAAAATTTTAAATCTTTTACCTATGCCTGCAATAGAGACTGGAATGTCTTTTCAGAACACTTCATGAGGGTTTAGTCTGGAGGATTTTAAGAGGAATGCATCTTCCAAAACAGTCTACAGTGAGAAGATGCTTCAAATTCACTGCAGTGTTTTCAGTCAGAGGAGGGCTGCTTCACAAATTCCCTGCCTGTATTCTGCTTCTCAGTCTCTGTTTTCCTTCTTCAAATATATGAAGCAGGGATAGTTTTGCAAAACAGTCTCATTTGTATGGAATTTTCATTTGAGGTCATTTAGACACCTGAAGTTGTGACTTCCAGTTTAAGAATTTCTTTCCCTCAAAACATTAGTAGTTAAAAATAATTATTGCTTCTTTCAAAACCCTCACAGCAGGTTTCACTGGAGATAAAAGTTCCCATCACTGCCACACATTGGTGTCTTTCACATGACTCCTATCTTCTTGTTCTTTAACACATTCCATTGCAGGAAAAAAAATGTAAAGTTTTTGGTTGGTTGGTTGGTTTTGTTGTGGTTTTTGTTTTGTTTTGTTTTATTTTCAGAAACAAATTGCTGTAAGAGTAGATAGATGTCTTTCTTCTTTCTGCTCATGTACTGGGTATCAGCTAATTCCCGCTCACATGTAAACCTGTGTTCCCTATTACGTCCAGAGATATCTAATCAATTATGTGATGTCCCTGCTTGGTCCTACTCTGCCCATAGTGCTTATTGTACTGAAATGATGAAGATTAGGATCCTAGCTGGAGGTTTATGCTCTTTTGGATGACTGTAAAGCCACAGGTAACTTTTTAGTCCTCTAATTAAATAAGACAAATATGACAAATATCACAAAATCTTGCATTTATATGGTGACTTCAATGTCTTTGGATGCTGGGTGAGATGAGTGTTAGGGATACACACATAAAGTGAATTTACCTCACCGCACTCATATATTCTGGATACCTTATCTATTTTGCATCAGCTTTGTCCAAGAATCGAAAACAGAAAGACACAAAAATACCCTTTAGTCAGGTGTAAGTTAGTATGATATTTCAATGAACTTTTTTTTCTGGCAGTGGCAGGTAGAGAATCATTATTGAAGCTGTAATGAAAGGCTAGTTTCAACCATAATAACATAGCATAGCATTTCTTCATAAAAGAGCAATAAACCACCAAATAATTACTTTCCTAGCTGTGAAAACATTTTTCATTAAAAAGCAAGCAAACAAACACGGAAAAAACCTACATCTTTCTAACTACTTTTTGGTGAAACTTCCTTCCTGTAACATCTCCTTCCCTCTCTCTGTGTGTACTCAGATTATTATCATTATTACTATTATCTTAATGTAGTGCTTAAATTAGTCCTTTGTAAATTTTTTATAAATACACGGAATTAAAATCTTGCACTGCCCTCAGAGAATGCAAGTTAGGCGAGATGAAGCACAGATAACTAAAGGACATGATTTAAGACAGACAGCTCCAACTCTATAAATTTTCCCAGTCAGCATTACAGTCGCTTAATATTTCATGTAGTATTCCTTGCTTATATGTGACATTTTGAGCTTCTAATAAACATATAAGTCTGAGATTCTTTTTTCCCACCCCCCTCCCATTCTTTTTGCAGATTGGTAAGCATGAAATAACTGACATGGGATTTGTTTGGGTTTTTGTTTGGTTGGTTGTTTTGGATTTTTTTTTCTCCTCATGCTTTCTATCATGTTTTATCAATAGTTCTACAGGTTCCTGAATGTAAGCCTGTAATTATCATTCTGGGCACAAACGCTGGGTTTTTTTTTCCTTGAAAACTGAGTGCAAAATTGGTGTGAAATTTCCTAGTGATTGTTTTTATACCCTTTACATCTTCTATGCAGTTTTTCTTGTATTTATTGCAAGTAGCTGTGACTAGTAAATCACCAAAATTTGGCTATTCTTAATGCTTTATCATATATCGACTTTCTCAATATAATCAGCAGCTATGCTGGCCTATTAAACTGTCAATCAAAACCAGCAATTCCATACACCAGACTTCCTCCCACTACAATGTCCCTAGTTTTTAAACTTGGTGTTCTCTTTCATACACCATAGGGGAACTCCATCTTCTCCACATGCTCATTCCCTTCCAGGCCCCTTTATTGTCAGATGACCAGTTGTCTTGACCTGCATGTTGATCAATGTAGTCCATGGTTTCCTGTTCCTCCACTACTCACAAGCTTTTTGGTTAGAAGTGACTCCTTGCTGGCCACCCAACTGAACAAAAAGTTTCTCAGGATGATGGTGGGGACAACAACTCATGACAGGGATTACTTCTCACTATTTATGTACAGTCCGTGGAAGGATGTATCCTAGTAATGGTTAGCATCACTCAGTAGTAATAAAATTTCACTAATCATGAAGGTAATTAGTAATAAAGACATCACACAGCAACACCATATTAGTCTAATGACCTCTAAAGGTCATCTAGTCTGACCCCCCTGCAGTGAACAGGGACATCCTCAACTGGATCAGGTTACTCAGAGCCTCACCTTGAATATCACAGGTTGTCAAGGGTTAGAAGGGACCTTGGAGATCTTTGAATCCAACCCCCGTACCAGAGCAGGATCATATAATCTAGCACAGGTGACACAGGAATGCATCCAGGTGGGTTTTGAAAATCCTCAGAGACTCCACAACCTCTCTGGGCAGCCTCTTCCAGTGCTCTGTGACCCTTACAGTAAAGAAGTTCCTCCTCATGTTAAGGTGGAACCTCCCGTGCTCCAGCTTACATCCATTCCCCCTTGTCCTATCACAGGGCACGAGTGAGAAGAGGCTGTCCCTTTCCTCTTCACACTCAGCCCTCAGATATTTATAAACATTTATCAAATCTCCTCTCAGTCTTCTCTTCTCCAGACTAAAGAGCCCCAGGTGTCTCAGCCTTTCCTTATAAGGCATGTGTTCCAGTCCCTTCATCATCCTTGTAGCCCTCCGTTGGACTCACTCGAGCAGATCCCTGTCTCTCTTGAACTGGGGAGACCAGAACCGGACACTATACTCCAGGGGAGGTCTCATCAGTGCAGAATAGAGGAAGAGCAGAACCTCCCTCGATCTGCTGGACACGCTCTTCTTAATGCACCCCAGGATACCATTGGCCTTCCTGGCCACAA